>JACEIK010011918.1:17318-33341 GCA_018107945.1 Datura stramonium | reverse complement strand
TGGCTGTCGATCGAGCTCCACATAAAGTGCGTCTGATATCTGCATATGGTGGAGTGATGTTCAGCTGGCGGAGGACATGAGCGTCTGTGTCCCGCGCCCCTAGGATTTCATTTAGATGTTGTGGTTCAAAAGTAACCACCTGCCCTCTGATCTTGATGGTTTGGCTACACAAAGTCGGGTTCCAGTTAGCGTGGAATTCCCGAATAATATGAAGATTGCATTCTTTGGGTTCTTCAAAAATGAAGTTTAACCCAGCAGTGTCAATCCTATGTAGGATCCTTGGGAATTCCTATGCTAGTGGTTCCCGTTCTATCTGTTCCTCCGGGAAATACTTGGTTTCCTTGTGTTTGGAATACCATTTCTTTCCCTCATCTGTCACCCATCTTATTCCATATTATCTGCGTTGCCCTCGAGGAACAGATGGTGTTGCTGGTACTATTGCCCCAATTCTTACTCTTTTTCTACTAGCGCCAGATGTGGATGCGCCCTTGCCTTTATCCTGCCTTCCAGACATTTGTCATGTGCATTCAAAAACATACAGTTCAAATTTTATTCAAGGCATAGTTGGCTACGACTAAGGCTAGGCTTAATTTGATCACCCCACACTTAGTCGTTAGCCGTAACAATTACAAATTGACAAGAACAACCACCTATTTTCAGCTCTTATTTCCCAAAATGTTCAGTGCATTCATACAAGTCGATGGAACAATTTCATTGTACTACTCAGNATTCGTCAACCCAAAGGACATAACTAGGAATTCAAAGTGGCCATATCGGGTCCTGAAGGCTGTTTTGGGAATGTCTCTTTCACGAACTCAAACCTGATGACCATGTAGCACCTGTAAAAGAAAACAGCTAACCCAACCGACATAATCTTAATAGGGATCCTATGCAGGACGACAAGACCACCACACTTTCTAGTTATAATAGGAATGAAAATAGACAACTATACTAGGCCCCACATGGATAACACGTAGAATAAGAAATACATAGGCCCCGCACGACCAACACCAATCAACAAACTGAAGACCGTAGTCTGCAAGCCTCTAAGGATAGAAATAATGGTCGGGATAGGGCCCTGGCCTACCCAAATGCTATATAAATAAAAGACTGTAATCTCTACAACTTGGCAACTCCGAATGAAAGGATCTGGCCAAAGTGCTGACTCTGAACAATTGCTAATAGGGGTCCTGAACTCTGTCTGTTTAAACCTGCAGGCAAGTAATGCAGCTCCCCGTAGTCGGGCATCAGTACAATGTGTACCGAATATGTAAGGCAGTAATAAGAAGCTGAGTAGAAGCTGTTAAAAACTGAAAGTAAGTAGAAAAAAGGGGCAGAAGCATTAACCTGTAAGCTTGCTTATTCATAACCTGCACCTAGAAAAATACTACACGTATATGAGCTAAGACTGTACAATTACATATTCATAAGCTATTACTAGCAGGCAGAAAAATAAACAAGAACCTAACCTGGCTCCCATAAGCCTGGAAGGTACAAGCAACAAAGAAATAACCTACCGGGGCCCCCATAAGCCCTGGAAAGTACACTTCAATCTATATACTCCTATTCGGGTTCCTATGACTCTATTGGTTCTATAGCCAACCTACCTGTCCCCTGGGTCTACAACTGAACCAGCTTGGCTCTTGTAGTTGTGTCTAAGTCTGGTAGACTCTTATAACTGCACCCTAGGCACCAGGCTCGACAAGGGTCAGTGATGCCGATACGACATAAAATAATAGTCTATCTATGGAATGGACTAAAATATGACCCTTAGGCCTCTGCATAATCCCTTGGGATAACATCTGGCTCCTTGGAGCGATCTACATAGCCTCGTCGGCAACGACACAACTAGTAAACTTGAAGCTGGTCAACAGAAGGCTATCGAGGTGGGGTCAATCCCAATAGATATACTGCATTATAGCCTCAACCTAGCCACTTAGAAGGCGTATCTGGCTCTTAAGGCCTAACGTGATTGCTACTCGCCCCTAGAATAATCTGTATAACTGCTAACAGGCGCACCCCATGTGCCTATATCTGATCAGACGATCCTGATAGTGATCATAATCTCTAACGGTCTAGATCGAATAGGATGAGATCTAGAGTGTCCTAATGATACTCTGAATTTCATGCTAGGACAGTGGTAGCTCATCAGAGGATCGTAATGTCGCGAATGGTCAACTGTCTAATTCCTTTACTTAGGACAACTATAGGGCTGCTACATAATCAGACATGCTCCTGAGCAGTCAGCCCCTAACCTTTCTCAGGCGGTTTACTATAATTCCCAACCTGAAGGTAATACTGTGCTACTATGATCCTAATCCTGTTGACACTAACTTAGTCTGTTCGCATTCCATATAACTTCCCTAAGGGATACCTAACCTCGTAGGTGGGTTTACTTAGTCCTAGCCACACGCGGCAACCTGTATTTGAGTCTTTATAAGAGAGGGATGGGGCGTTGGCCCCGCATTTCACTACTAAGAAGATTCCCTCTTTAGGGCATCCATGGGTCTATATGACTCATATGAGAAGAGTGACCTCCTAGCGACCCATAGGTGAGGCACTAAGTCGTCTGCCGCTAATAATTACTAGTAGTGGAGAACTATATAATTGGTTGTCACATTTTTCCCTAGGCAACCTTGGTGCTGCCGACTCTAGGGTAGGACTGTCTTATAAAAATTTTGGCCCTGGAGGTGTTAAGGTACGCTAACAGCCTCTAGCGAGCTTTTACTATTTGTACGGGTGTTAAACTAAAAGTTATATCGCCCATCTACGGCCTATGCTGTCCAACTTACCCAATCAGGCCAAACAGCTAACCCTAAGCTTCTAAGGCCTTGGCATGGAGACAACATATCAGAATTCTACTAACACGGTGAACAGAAGGACTGAGGGCTCACTATGACGTTTCTAGTATGGATCACACCTAACATGCCCTTTATCGATTAGGGATACTATAATCTATTCTCTGTACATTTTCTAATAGCTAACCACAACATATATAGGCATTATCCAAAAGTAGCAACTAATACAACACATGGGATTGTTATCTATGTTCAAAAGCATAGGTTGTATCATTATACGACGAGAATAACTTGTTGAAAGAATAAGCCTTAACATACTTCAGATGTTGATTCTTGTTTATTCAATTAGTTTCAACCTGTAGCCAGCGATTCAATTCAATTGAGTCCTTTACACTGACAAAATAAGACTTCCGATAGTAGGAATCGATAAATTGCAACATCTTTAAATAGGGTTAACTATAACTTCAACTCCATTTTATTCAGCCGTAAATTACAATTTCTCGAGAGTTTAGAAGAGAGAAATGCTTACCTATTGCCTATGGCCGTTTAGAATCCAATTTGGAGAAATTTCGATAATCTTTACTCAACGGGGTTCCAGTACGTAGAGTGAATTTTCAAGAAATAACTCCGCATGGATGCTTCCCGTAGGCATAGAACTTGTTACCCAGAGTTAATTTGCATTTGAATGGAGTTTGATAGCGTAATTTGACGAAAATTGCTCGAAACCCACACTGCTCTCTCTATTTTGGTAGAAGGAAATATTTTCAAATGAATTAATTCAACCCTTAAAACATATATATTTAAGAGGCAGTGGGCAGGGGGGCGTGGCATTCCACCCGTAGCGCCAAGATTCGGGTGTAGCACGCCGCTCAAGGCTTCGAGCTGGCCGGCGTGGCGTGACGCCTAGTGCGCCTGGCCTCTGGCCCCGACCTCCTGCTTGCCTGACTCCGTACTTGTTCGTTCATTCCCTGAGCCTTTTTCCATATACATCGCAATCTAAAACCCACGACATATGTACAAACGCATCAGTTAAATGATAGGAACTTATGAAGTGTAAGATCATTGAGTGTAAGGCTTGCTTTAGGCAAATCCCACATTGGTTGGTGAGGAGAACGAAGAGTTCTTTATGAGTTCTTGGATAGCTTTCCCTTGTAGACGTGTTTTAAAATAGTGAGGGGCGAAGGCTCCAAAGTGGAAAATTTCTACAAGCGGTGGCCTGGGCTGTTACAATTGGTATCAGAGCTGGTGCCGAGCCGATGGTGGGGCAAACCTCAGCGAGGACGCTGAGTCCCAAGGGGTGTGTGTGTAAGAATTTCCTTAGGCGAATCCCACATCGGTTGGGGAGGAGAACGAAGAGTGCTTTATAAGTGCTTGGATAGCTTTCCCTTGTAGACGCATTTTAAAACCGTGAGGGGCGAAGGCTCCAAAGCGGATAGTTTCTACAAGCGGTGGCCTGGGATGTTACATTGAAGATATAATTTAATAATCAAAATAATTATAAAATCTTTCCCTAAATCATAAAACATGATTTGATACATGGAAGGAATTGACACATTGCTAGATCATAGAGAATTTCACAAAAATTGGAATAAACCCCATAAGATTATGAAACTTGAATCTAGAATTGTAATCCAAGGAATTAGGAAGAATTTATAGCATGAGAGTGAACGGAACTCTCATTCATAGCCTCACATACCTGGGTAAATCGAATTCACACTCCCACTTGAAAGCCCAAAAAAATTTGGAGAGAATTTGATGAAATTCTTCAAACTTTCTCTTCAAGGAAAGGCTCTAGGTTGCATGCATGAAGTGGAGATACTTAGAATAGGTTTAACCCCCTTAAAACCCTACTAACTGAGCTTAAAACGATGTAGTTTATAACCTTAGGGCCTAAAAATGATGAAATTACCCTTAATGAAAACCTAAAAAAATTTGCACTGCCAGTGATAATGACTGCTCCAACGAGTCGTTACTGGCTCCGATGGTTCGTCACTTTCCTTGTTGTTTCACCCTATTTTTCAGACTCGATTCTTCTACCATGATCGGTACCATGAGTCGTATGCAGCTCCCACAACTTGTGGTAACAATCCATTGCCACCACTGCCTGCCTTCTAAGAACCCTTCCAATGGGACCATATAACGACTCATCCTTCGAACAACGAGTCGTCCTATGACTCGTGCCAACCCTTTTGCCAAGACCATCCTCCCTACAACCCCTTACAATGACCCATTACATCTACTAAAGGGTCATTCTGAGATCCATTACTTTCCAATCCTACTCTACAAATTCTCACCACGAGCACCTCCAACGGGTCGTTAGTCCCACCAACAACCCGTACAACGAGTCGTTATGAGAAAAATCTCTAATTTTCTGCTACTTTTTCATTTCAAATTTTGAGTCTAGACATAGGCACTTTCGGGGAATTAAAGAGACCCTCTTGGAAATGTTTTTTATCCCCTTTCACTTGCCAGCGCAGATTATCTCTGAACCCTGATGTTTTTCCCTTTATGATGTTTCCCCTTATTGGCTCAGTGTCTTCTACCGGGCTGATAGAAGCTTCATTGCCACTCCCTTCATCAGATCAGGGCTGTCACTGCTTGAACTAGATCCATCTACTGAAGAATCATTTCCCTCATCAGACTAGGGATTTGCAGCTTGTTGTCTAACAACGGATCTATTTTTGTAACCTGGTGATGGTGCATTAATTTCAATCTCCCGCACCTCCTCTTCACAGTCAGTGTTTTCATCTTGGAAGTGGCGCATATTGTCAGCTCTTTCACTCCTCTTTCGTGCACCACCTCTGGTAGGTTGAAACATAGGTGGCATGATTTCTTGCGAAAGTTAAGCTAATGTCCAAGTTAATCTGGAAAAAGAATATGACAAATAAGGCATTTAACTGAACGTAATAATCAAATGATGGCTTGGTTGACAGTCTATCACATAAGTGATGTCCTGTCATTTCCACCGTCAAGCAAAACCAGTATTTGCTAAAGTTCACAAAAAGGTGACGGTGCCAGTAGCTCCATCACTCCTAATCCAGTAGCATTCCATTACAATCCACATACGACATGAATGTGACAGTCCATCACTTCCTCCATCAGATGTGATATTTTTTCTGTTCAAGGCTGATAATACGGATGACGGTTTGTCCGGTTAATTCACATCCCATCATTTATCCCGTCAAACAACTATTATGCACAAAAATGGTGGATACTTAAGCTTTCCAACACCGTGCATCTCTAGACCAAAAAAATTCAAAAGAAAACATAAAAACTGACTATCGCCCTTAGGAATATTGCCATTCAATCCATCATAGGGAATAACCATTAAACATATACACCGGGTTCAATCCGATACAAAAACTTAGCATGTATTCAAAATATAACTCCTAGGGTTACACACTTTTCACAGGTATTCCATATGACTGAGTAATTGCGAAGGCTATATTTGGTTCTATTCATAACATCAACCTAATTGCGCACCTCATACACTATGAACAAGAGTGAAATATGAATGAAATACCTTTGAGCTTCGGGAAAAATATTCACAGAAAACACACTAGGTTCCGTGAACTATAATTCATAGACACCACAATTTGAGTGAGGATCGACTGGGAATGGAAGGGATCAGAAGCCAGGTGTGAGTTTGGTTTGGTTGTGGGTATGAGAAGAAGTAGGAAGAGAGAAAGTGAAATAAAAGGAACAAAAATTTAAACGATCGGGCTTCTTAAGAGTGACATTGGGCCGGATCTGGGTTTACAAGGTTAGGCTGGATTAGGTAGGGGTTTTAAGAATTTACTTACCTGGTTAGGTGGCTGAGCAAGTGAAGGTCCATCAATCATACGATGTTCCATCAACTCACCTGTCATGATAACATTACTGATACCTTCAGTTATCTACACATGACGAAGGTATTGATGGCCTGTCACAGGGTTGACGTCTTGTCAGATATGTTGTCGCCCCTATCCAGATCCTACATTTTTGCGACTTCATTTGACGATCTAATTGATGTCTCATCAACTCAACTTTCAAGCTTATCCAGAATACCTGTTATTTTCTTTCATCTTGATGGCTCACAATGATGGCTTATCATGTTTTTGATGGTCCATCAATGATAGTCGTCACTAGCTTCAAGAGTAGCTATATCTGCACACTTAACACCCCTTTCAAACAAACACAATATCAAAATCAAACAAGTACGATATAAAAAATATAACAAATATTGGGTTTCCTCCCATGAAACACCAGGTTTAACATCGCGGCATGACTCAGGTACCTTGATTACTCAGACTTTATCAAGGGAAACCACTTCCAACCCTTTTACCTCCTCGGGTATTCCATGGTTCAAGTTGAGCTTTTTAGCGTCCATAGATCTTTATGCTCCAACTCAACTGGTAAATGGCAAGGTTTCCCAAACACTAACTGATATGGAGACATCCCAATAGGTGTTTTGAATGCTGTTCAGTACACTTATAATGCATCATCAAGTTTTTGAGACCAATCTGTTCGGTTAGCATTCACTGTTTTGGCTAGAATAGCCCTAATCTCTCAGTTTCACACCTCCACTTACCTACTGGATTGCAGATGATAGGGGGTGACTACTTTGTGTTTCTTAACTCCATACTTTGCCAGCAAAGCAATGAAAACTTTGTTGTAAAAATGAGACCCCCCATTGCTGATGATAGTTCTCGGAGTTCCAAACCTTGAGAAAATATTCTTCCTCGGGAAATTTGCAACACTTTTGCCATTATTATCTGCCAATGACACAACTTTTACCCACTTTGAGACATAATCAATCACTACTAAGATGTACTTCAGGACATATGAGCCCAAAAACAGACCCATGAAGTCTATGCCCCATACATCAAACAGTTCCACTTTCAAAATAGGGGTCATAGGTAACTCATGCCTTCAGGATATATCACCCTGTCTTTGGCATTAATCACATGCTTTCATAAAGTCATGGGCGTCCTGATGTATCGTAGGCCAGTATTATCCACATTGGAAAATTTTTTGAGCTGTCCTCGAAACCCTATGGTGTCCTCCAACAGGAGATGAATGGAATGCCTCCAAGATACTTAACATTTCTGCTTCTGAAACACACCTCCGTATTAGATTATCAGCACAAACTCGGAATAAGTACAACTCATCCCAAAAGTATTTGTTCACATCATGAAGGAACTTTTTCCATTGGTGGAAAGTTAAGTCTTCCGGCATCATACCACTAATAATGTAATTGGCGGAGTCAGCAAACCATGGAATGAGATTGACTGTTGCTACTAATACCTTTTCATAAGGGAAGGATTCATCACTATCCTCATCATTTGTTACTCTCCCCTATCTTCAAGTCGGGACAAGTGATCTGCTACTTGATTTTCACATCCTTTATGGTCATTGACTTCAAAATCAAATTCTTACAATAGAGGACCCATCTTATTAGCCTTTCTTTGGCATATTTCTTTGCCATGAGATATCTCAAGGCAACATGATCAGTGTGCACAATAACTTTGGTGCTAAGAAAATAAGCCCTGAATTTCTTAAAGGCATATACCACCGCTAGCAACTCCTGCACTGTCACTGTGTGGTTCTTTTGTGCCCCTTTCAATGATTTACTAGCATAATAGATGGGGGTAGAACATCTTCTCTCTCTTCTACCCCAATACAACTCTGAGTGAAAACCCACTAGCATCACACATCACTTCAAAGGGTTGCGACCAAACTAGTGCAACTATTATTAGGGCAACCACTAATTTAGCCTTCAAGTTTTCAAAAGCCTTCAGGCATTCCTCATCAAACACAAATTTGGTATCTTTCTCAAACAACTTGCACAATGGACTAGCTATTTTTGAGAAGTCCTTTATGAATCTTCAGTAAAATCCTGCATGGACAAAAACATCTCATTGCCTTCACAGAAATTTGTTGAGGCAACTTCTCAATCACCTCAATCTTTGCCTTGTCCACTTCCAAGCCCTTTTCTGATATCTCGTGACCTAGTATAATGCCTTCTTTCACCATAAAATGGCATTTCTCCCAATTCAAAACCAAATTTGCTTCCTCACATCAGTTTAAGGCTTTGCTAAGATTGGCCAAGCAGTCTCCAAAGGTATCACCAATGACTAAGAAGTTGTCCATAAAAACTTCCAAGGTATCTTCCACCATATCAGAGAAAATTGATGTCATACACCTCTGAAAAGTTGCAAGTGCATTACATAACCCGAATGGCATGCATCAGAAAGCAAAGGTCCAATAAAGACAAGTGAAAATTTTCTTTTCCTGATCCTCTGGTGCGATTGATATTTGGTTATATCCAGAATAAATATCTAAGAAGCAATACCACCCTTTGCCTACCAACCAATCTAGCATTTGATCTATGAATGACATTGGGAAGTGATCTCTGAGTGTACATGTGTTTAACTTCTGGTAGTCCATACAGACACGCCAACCCGTGATGGGTCTCAATGGAATCAACTTGTTCCACTCATTTTCCACCACAATCATGCCTCTCTTTTTGGGGGCACATTGCACCGGACTCACCCACTTGCTGTCAGAGATTGAATATATGGCACATGCGTTCAACCATTTAATTATCTCCTTTTTCTCCACCTTTTGCATTGGCAGATTAAGCCTGCACTAATGTTCTATGCTTGGGACACAATTTTCTTCCAGCTGAATTTTGTGAGTACATAATCCTGAGGGAATCCCAATAATGTCAACAATTGTCCATCTGATTTCCCTCTTATATTTTTTTAGCACAGCAACTAGAGCTTCAACCTGCCATTCGACTAGATCGGCTGCCATGATGACTGGGAGCGTGTTGTTACCTCCCAAGAATACATACTGTAGATGACTAGGTAGTGCTTTCAACTCCAACACTGGTGGTTCTTCAATAGAGGATTTCGTTAGAGGAGTGGGTATATTCTTCAAATCCAAATCCAACTTCTTTGGGGTATAAGAATAAGACCCCATCCCTGCTAATGCATTCACAACCTCTACATACTCTTGAATATGATCATCAGGAAGATTCATCATCATCGCAGCTAAAATGTCAATTGCTTAGTTCTCTTCTATGGGTGATTTAAACATCCCTTCTTTTATAACATCAATACCGGAGACCACATTCATGTCTCTCAGTTGTTTCATAGACTTGCTGACATTGAACCTTACCTCTTTGTTGTTCAGTCTGAACTTCAACTCTCCACTCTTCATATCCACCAATGCTCTTCCAATTGTTAAGAATAGCCTACCCGAGATGATAGGAACTTCAAATTCCACGTCGCAGTCCAAGATTAAAAAATTTGTAGAAACTATAAAAATGTTTTACCTTAACCAACACATCATACAAAATACCCATGGGCTTCTTAACTGATTGTTCTACCATTAACAATCTCATAGTAGTCGATTTTGGGGCTCCCAAGCCCAACTGTCTGTATATGGCCAGTGGCATCAAGTTCATGCTGACACCCAAATCACATAGAGCATTGACAAAGTTGAGGGCTCCAATTATTCATGGAATTGTGAATGCACCTAGATCCTCCTTCTTCTAAACCAGTGAATGTGAAGACATCACACTACAATGATGAATGTTGTCTGCTGGTTCATAGCTGACAGTTCTCTTCTTTGTGACCAAGTTCTTCATGAACTTGGCATAACCTGGCATTTGCTCAAGGGGTTCTACTAATGGGATGTATACCGATAATTTCTTCAACATGGAGATGGATATGTGGAATTTACCATCTTTCACCTTTTTTTTAACCTATGAGGGATTGGAGGTGGAGGTCTCGGAATTTGAGTCAAAGGCTTAACCAACCCCTTTCCTTTTGCCTGACCTTCATCCCCCTAACAGTTCTCTGCGACTTCTGGTCTGACACGCTCAACTGGATTCAACTTCTACCCTTCAACCTCAACTATGGGTTCTGTGTCTGAAGCTAACTCCTCAATTTTCTCCCTGCTAATAGGAGTAGTCTCAAATAATTTCTTGCCACTTCTAGTTTAATAGCCATGCATTGGCTATCCTTTCTTGGATTCTGCAGTGTATCACTTGGCAAGGTTCCACTCTTCCTCTGATTAAGGGCTGTAGACATTTGCCCCATTTGGTACTCCAACTGTTTAATGGCAGTTGAGTGTGAGTCTACAAGCTGACTCATATTGGAGAGGTCACTCTTCATCTCTTTAACCCCCGAGTTAGTATATTCGACTCTTTCCAGTACTTTGTCTAAAATTTCCTCCACCTTTGAACTTCCCGCATCATTACTGCTCCTCTCTCAGTTTCTAGAGGGCACATATATGCCGCTACGATCATTTTTATAGATTTATTTGTTCTTCCAGTTACCCTATTCTCAATCTCTGTAACCAGCTTTGTCATAATAGTTGTCCTTTGGATAGTTCCGATTTTGATTTCCTTGGCCATTTTCCCGGAAACCCCCCATGTTGTTTAGGTACTTAGCTTCTTTTTTCGAGTCTGATCCATGTTCCTCTTGTGCGGCAGCTTTACCCACAACATTCACTTTCTCAACACCCCCTGCAAGCAAATGCTCAGCAATTAATTCCAACTGAGTTTTCATATGTGCCATATCTTGGTCTCTCTCTTCTTCTTTTTGACAATGCTCAGTAGTTGACCCCACTACATAGGAGTTACTAGAGACTTCAGAGTCTCTAGTGTGCCAAGCCCTGTTGGTCTTAGTGACTTTATCTAGTACAGCTGCCGCCTCAGTGTAGGTTTCGAATATTAATGACCCTCCAGTCATTGTATGAGAAATTAACTTAGTTTCCAAATTTAGGGACTTGTAAAAAGTCTCCATCAAATGTTCATCAAACAATTTATGGTTGGGGCACTTCTTGAGTTTCTTATTGGATCGCAACCATACCTCATGCAATGCCTCACCAGGTAGCAGCCTGAAATTGTTTATCTCATCTCTCAGTTGCAACATTCTGGAAGGTGGGAAGAATCTTTCCAGAAAATCATCTTTCAGCTCTGTCCAATTCATAATTAAGTCATGGGGCAACTCATTCAGCCACATTGTTTCCTCCCAGATAGAGACAATGAAAACAACCTCAATCGAATAGCATTCTGACTAACCCCTTGAAGTTCGAATGATTTGCAGATGCCCACGAAGTTCATTAGATGCAAATTTGGGTCATCACTAGCTACTCCTCGAAACAAACCTTGCAAGTTCAATAATTGGATCATAGTGCTTTTTATGTTGAACTTCGCTCCTGGAGCTAATGGGGGAGGGATGATGTCCAAAGTGGTGCCAACTCCATCCAAATCAAAATTATCGTCATCTTCAAAATCAAATGGAATTGTCAAACGACGTTGCCCCCTAGCTTACTGAGGCTGTCGATGATTTCCAGGGGCCACATCCTCTATATTTTGCTCATTTAGCTCATTCCTATCGATATAATCATTCTCATTGTTAGAAGCATGTTGGTTATTGCCCCTGGCTCGAGCATTAGCAAGTTTTTGAAACTTTTCTACTTCACGCTCTTGTGCATTCATAGCTCTCCTCAAAGTTCTCTCTAACTTAGGATTATAAGGAGTTAACGATTTATCCTGTCTTTGGGTATTCAACATGCACTACCTGTACACTGTATCGACATAAACAACAAATAAAAGTAAAATATGGAAATAAGAGTAAGAGTCAAATAAGCACACTGACTCAATCTAAAACTGTAGTCACCAACAGCGGCGCCGAAATTTGATATGCCTAAATTACACCTCTATGATAAGAAGTATAATATGGTCGATGTAAAATATAGAACCCAACAAGGTTGGGGTCGAATCCCACAGGGAATATGGTGAAATCAAGTATTATAATGTTATTTTCTTTTAATCAAATATTTTCGTAAAGTTGGGGGTTTGGGAATTAAGTTTAGCTTCACTATTAGTGTAATACAAGAAGTACCAATTACGATTGGACGCAAGAAAAAATAAGCTAGGGTTATGATCTTCATGGCTTTCCTAACAATGTTTGATGTATGACCACATGAGACTCATTAAATGCTAAGTGTGTAGGTTGCTAACTCGGCTATCCTATTCAAATGTTTCTCAACCTATTTAGACAGGTATCACACTTATCTTCTCAAACTAACAGTGATAACAAATGAGTTACAAGAATTAACCTAGGTTGATTACTCTTATTACAACATTAATCATCAGTCAAGGTTTAATGCCTTGAATCCCTAATACTAATCCCTTTTCTTCCAAATTTATACTCCTCACTCAAGCATGTTAAATCTAGGGCTTGTTCTAATGTTTGCAACCATTAGAAATCATTCAGAACGAAGACACTAGTAATACACACATTTACCTTCAATTAGCCCCTACATTATTCACCTTTAGTATGTCTGTCTACCATAAATCACACAACCCTAGTAATGAATCTTAGCCACATATTTTCATTGCATTCACAACAATAATTGCATTCATCAAATAAGGTTTAACTTACAAAGAAGAGATGAAAACTTGATTGTGGTTCCAAAAACTCAATAATATTTCTTTTATGACCTAGAAGCTGCTATTTATAGTCTAAAGTAATCCAAAAACTGTATATTGAAAATTAGGGTCCCGCTTCTCCGATAACACCGAAGCTGACGTCCCATCGGCCAGGTGACGGTCCGTCATTTGAGCCATCACTCTTATCTAGTGTAGCAGCAAATCTTTACCTTGTTGATGGTGTGCTTGACGGTCCATAGCAGAGGTGACAGTTCGTCACCTGATCCATCGTTCTGTATCCAGTGCACCCTTGATTCTTCATCTATGTGATGGTGATTGTGACAGTCCGTCAGAGAGGTGACGGTCCATCGCCTGGACCGTTAATTTTACTTCTTTTTGTTTTGCTTCTGTTTGGTCCTGAAGGTGGAGGTGATGGTCCATCACACTAGGGACGACCTTTTAGATAGGCCATTATGTTGTTGTTTCAGCTTGTTCCCCACCATTTCTTTGTTTTGATTTATGTTCCTATATAATGCACACAAAAGACCATCAAAATAACCAAAAGTTGCTCAAGAACTTGCATCAATTCAAAGTTAAAAGTATCCAATGCACCATCAAATGTCGGCGCATCAGTCGTTGCCACTGCTCCATTACCCACGAGGCCACTCAGGAGGTTAAGAACTTGAGCCAGAACCTTGGAAGATTCCGGAGCGGTAGGAACTTTTCCCTACGTCGGGATTTCCACCTCTACAACAACCCTTTCCTGAACTGCGGGAGGTACCAGAGATGCTGACCTCTCCCATATCAGAGCAGGAGTGTGAGCCCCTCCTCTGGCAGCGGCAGGCCTTCGCCCGTGTCCTCAGCCCCATCCTCTGCTGCGAACTACGGCTGCTGCTGGTGGCTTGGGTGTTGCTTCTCTGTTCCTATCTGCATGTGTTCTCACCATCTGAGAGTGAAATAGAGAAGAGTTGTTAGCTACCAATTTGTATTACCTAATACCAAATGGAATCAGGTAATCACATGAAATAAAAGAAGTAGGGAGTTTTCCTAAAGTCCTGTAGCCTCTCGAAGATAAGTTACGGACGCCTCAACATCGATCCGCAAGACTCTACTAGACCTGTCTTAGTGCAATGAGATTGACAAATCTAGAGCTTTGATACCAACTTTTTCATGATCCAAATGACCGTGATTGGCACCCACACTAACCCCCCAGTGGGTGAACCAACAATTCCCAACAATTACCTTGACATCAATTATCCAGAAAAGAAATAACACTTTCATGATGAAACGAAATAAATATCCAAAATGATAAAAACCAACTAAAAAAACAGCATTCCTAAGATCCGATTGTCATTGCACCAGACTTATACATAAAAAGCTAGGAATGATAGATCTAGAAAATAAAAGAACTAAAATTTCCGAAGGAGAGACATCTTCAATGAGGAAGTGGGACTGCCCGTCTTGTGGCTGCTCACCTTTCAAATAAAACTGCTATTGCTTTATAAATGCGGGTGAGAAGAGCTTCCTGGATCGGATTCTGCACCTAGAAATGAAGTATAGGAGTAGCGTCATTACGAAACACTGTACTGGTAGGCATCATCAACCAACCTTACATAATAACATATACGAATGCAACAACAACATAAACCCTGTCCAGAAAATCATACATATATATAATACGTATTTTAGGAACTTTAGCTTTGTATAAGTGACAATTAGTCAGCTCACTGAATTAGGCCTTTCGTTGTAGCGGTCACTTGACCGCTTCCGTAGTCTTACTATAGCGGAATAAGTCCCACTAAAGCAGTACTGCCCTGGCCAGTATCTCGACTTTGTCGCACCTTCATCATTCCACCAACTTTTAGCACTTCACACATTCTCGTTCTTGTTCAAATATAAATGTAAGCTACTGACAGCGATACACAAACTATTACATATCCATGTGCGATATAGAGAATATCATAACATGATAGTACAACTCAAACATCAATATTCATTTAACCATAGCAAACATCAAGTCTTTTCCACTCTTCCATGTTCAAGTAACAACCACCTGATCACAAGCTCAACTCAGTCGCATAGCACTTACTAATTACAAGTCTTTAACACTTTTACAACTACATCATAAAATAGAAAAAATTCTAACATGTCAGGCACGCGCCTCTGCCATGTCACCATAAACACTTCGTTACCAACATTGACGTACACACATACTAGAGGGTCTTATTTCTTCCCTTCCAGTCATGACCTGCATGGGACTCTAGAAATCCATGTACTGTACCAATGTGGTACCTGTTCCCACTCATATTTTCATCCGAATGCTCCCCTAGGACACGAGCCACCCAATCAATATTGCTTGCCCAGATGCTCCCTTGGGGCACGAGCCTCTCATCTCAGGATATTCTTACTATCCTTAACCATTCTCAAGGCAATTCTAACATAGAAGAGTTTTTTATTATGGCATTTTCAGGAGCTTATCGTCTACCTCCCTCACTTGAATAATTAACAATCCATCAATCACTTCAATGACAATGCAAATGAAACGCACTTAAAAGTTCAACATAGTTCCACATCGATTCGGTGACCATACCATATCAAATTTACTTCAACAGTTTAATTTAACTGCGCAATCATCATAATAAGTAATGTCCATAGACCAAATAAACACATGATAATTGCACATACATACATTCCATTATATAAAGTCTAACTCCTCTAAATCATAACCTATCTCAAACTGGGAGGGTTTGGATGAAAATCATTCTGCTGGAGCCTTACCCTTCCTTAGTGCTT
>JACEIK010011916.1:0-13863 GCA_018107945.1 Datura stramonium | reverse complement strand
ATGAGTTATTGTCAGGTTTCTGTTTTCAGAATTTCAGGTTGTTACTACTCCTTATTTCAGGCCTAGTTATCATTTTTATCTTACATGTTTACAGTTTTCATTCTTACATACCAGTACATTTTATTCGTACTGACGTCCCTTCATCTTGGGATCCTTCCCGCAATTGTGCTACCGGTACAGGCCGAGGCTCAGATCATTGAATGTAGTAGGAGCCAGATTTCTGTAGAATAGTGGTATGCTCCTCTCTTCCAGGATCCATGTCCTGGTGTGGACTATTTTCAGTTTTGTGTACAACATGGGTAGGCCGGGGCCCTGTCCCGTGCATTTCAGTTTGTTTACTCTACAGAGGCTGACGTGGACTAGTTTGTTTAGTAGTATGGGTTATGTAGTCGTATTGATTTTTCATTGCTTTTTTTAGCTTTGTTGTAGCCTTGTCGACTTTTCAGGTTGCATATTTATAATTGTCACGGCATTATTGGCCCAGTATTTATCCTGGTTGGTTGTGACAGGTGGCTTGGTCAGCATTAGTGTTACATTTATAGATGTTATATAGCTGGCTTCTCGATCGACCATGAATCGAGTGCCAGTTGCGCCCTACCTAGTTATGGGGCGTGACAATTTTGGGGATCCTTCTTTCAATTGGGCTCAAAACATTCAATGCCCTCAATTTTTTGAATAAACTAGCATATGACTCCTCAATAGGCATGAAATTATCCTTGACTAGATTTCCCTTTTTATAGTTTTGACTGGGTCGAAAATTGGGTCTGTATGGGCTTTGGTATGTTTACGGGGGTGGAGGACGATTTTGAGCAGTTGGTGCACGCCATTACTGGTATGGAGGGAGGTGTGCATATGGTTGTGCATTTTATATGGGATATTGGGGAGGAGGAATGGAATATTGTGGATTTTGGGGAGGAAAGTAATATTGTAGAGGATTATATGGATTTTGGCTATAGGTTTGGGGTTGAGGCTGGGTGTATTGGCGAGGTGGACCCTTCGAGCTTCTTCGTGACACTAGTACAACCATAGCTACATCTTCCCTTTTCTTCTTCCATCTGTAACTCCCTGAACCACTTTGAATTTCTTGAGTGGTCGCCTTCAAAGTAGCGAAGCTAATGATGCATCCAATCTTAATTCCATATTCTATCATTTCCCCATTTTGATGACGTTAATAAATGATTTACCCATTGTGGGAAGTAAGTGTTGGTAATATGTATCGTCTTGTGCTTGGATAAAGATCTCCACCATTTTTCCTTCTTTCATTGGCGGCTTTACCCTGGCAGCCTGCTCACGCCATCTAATGGCATACTCCCTGAAACTCTCCGTACACTTCTTCTTCATGCTAATCAAGGCCTTTTCATTGGCGATCAAATTAATATTGTACTAAAATTGTTGCACGAACTCACTAGCCATATCATTCCAAGTTTCCCATATAACGATGTCCTGATCGACAAACCATTCTGAAGCCACACCTATTAAACTTTCACCAAAGTAGGCCATGAGCAATTTTTTTTCTCCAGCTCCTCTCAACTGATTACAGTATCGCCTCAAGAGCGTCACCCCATGTCCATCGTACTTATCAAACTTTGGCGTCTTAAATCCAGGAGGAAATGGACACTTGGAAACATGCATAGGTCCTTGCATGAAACGCTTTTGTGGCCTCCCAATCCCTGTAAGTTTCTCATAGCTTGCTCAAGGCTTTCATCTTCATAGCTATTTCCTCCCGTTCTTCTGTCTTAACTGGCTTTTCGATTTCAAAAGAGAACTCGGGCTGATGAATGTAACCATAAGGATCAATCGCCTTAAATGTTGGTTCAGGAGGATGGTTTTGGACGTCATGAGTATTGAAAACAAGTTCACTAGCAGATCGTGGGAGCACAATTGAAGGACGAACTGTGAACAAAGGGATTTCAGGTGGAGGAGGGGCTACAAAGGCTGGAGAAACTGGGGGTGCAGGGTATGAATTGATTCTATGCTGTGGAGCAGGAGCACGTACTGTGGAGGTGCCAGGATAGAGATGGCATAGGGTATACCCTGGTGCTGAAATGGAAAATTGAGCCTATGATAATGGTCAGAGGTTAAGGGGATTGTCAGAGTTATCCGTAGGGAACATAGGAGGAGGTAACAGACACACCCAAGCCCGGTTCCATTCAGCCAGTTTTTGTCTTAACCTTAGAACTTCCCCATGAGCCCCTGAGTCCTCTTCTTCGGGGTTCTTTGTTTGGTCAATGATCGCGACCTCCGTGTCTTCGGCCATTGCTGCTTTTCCGTTAGACCTAATGTAATACGGGTGACTATCCAGAATGCCAACAAACCGACCACTTTCATTCTTTCTTCATATAGAAGCAAACATGTATTAGTGTTAAGCATTTCACATATTGTAATCACACGTTGTATGTTATGCACCTAAATACTTTTCAATTCTATCATGAAAGGCTTTATGCTTCATCCCACCTTATTTAGGTGTAATCTCTTTTTCTAAAAGAAAAATTTATTCCCTCTTCTCTTTTTACAAAAGCTTTTAATCGAACCCATCGGGGTTGCCTACATATCATGTCGGAAACATGAATCAGATCATGGCATAGTTCAGGAAAAACGTATGAAATTTTTTGAACAAAATATTTTTCATTGATTTTCTTTTCAATACATGAACTCAAAATAAATATATATACAAGACACCATGAATAAAATAAAAAACTAGTACAAACCCTGACTAAGATAGTAGCAAATGACAAGTACAAACTAAAATGTAACGAAAAACAATAAAAGAAATGTCTATTGGTGGCATAAGCACTTTCATTCTAAAACTCCTCAAGTTTGGAAAAATATTATCAGTGGTCCTCCTCACGGTTCCCATATGGTCATTTCCCTCCCAAGGTCTCATACAATTGCTAAAACACTGCCGGTAGCTGAAGAACAAGAGCATGCGCCTGTCGGCCCACACTTCTATCATTTTGATGATTATGATCATGGTGAATGCACACCGCTCTTATTGCCAAACCAAGTACTTGATCCCAAGCTTTCCCCATGCTCAGGTAGCAATTTTGCAACCACATGTGGTTATCATCGATGACCTGCCTCATTTGAACCTCGCGTTCCTCATACACCACAACACGGTTGTTTAATATCCCTCTCTCGATCATCCACTGACGTCGCTCTTGATCAAACTCGGCTTGCACTTTCTGTTCATACTCCTGTAGCTATTGCTGATGAGAAGTGGCAAGCTCTGCTATTTGTGTTCCCCTAGTCGTCGCTAGCTAGAGTTGACCCTTCAGTGTAGATTCTATACGGGCCGAGTTGGCTTTTTCTTCGGCGAGTTCTGCTTTTTGTTGCTCGATCTTGGCTCTGGCATGCTGCAAATCTGTATTTAAAGTCAGAATAGTGGATTGGTAGTTTTTTCTCTACCTCGAGCGGAGCATGCTTGATTCTGACTTCAATTTCTGCCTCACGGTCTATTGCTCCTTTCATTAACCCTTCAGGCATGACCTTAAGTGGGGGTTGGTTATGAAAACACTCAAAATACCAAATGTCTACCTCCCTCTTCTGCGGTCTTTCACCATATCAGGGAAACTCGAAAGTATGCGGCCGCCCCAAATCTTAAGGATCTCAGAGCTTCTCATAGGGATGTCATGTTGGAACTCATATGTGAATTCTTGCATGTCTTCAATAAGAGGGATGAATTGGCGCTGGCCAAGTTTTCTCATAACCCGAAGGGGCGCATAAGGCTGGACATCCCAAAGTTCCATCAACACAATAAATGGTCGAAAGGAAGATATGTATATCACATCTCTCACAGGGAACCATCAGTAATTCCACAAGATCTTGTCAGTGGTCAATTCTCTAAGGAATTTGGTCCAATTCTCAACGCCCACTAGGAAGTCATACCCCATAATTCTAGCTTTATGACCCTTGATATAGTCATCCCACTCAACTTTGAAGTCTACAGCATAGGGGTCATGGCGGAGATGTTCTATCATCCACATCTGTAGCAAGAGATTGCATCTTTCAAAATAATCTGCACCCTTTTGACACATAGTTAGGGCACGATAGATATCCGCAAGAATCATTGGCACAAGAGTGGTGTTTGGCTTCTTCTTGAACGTTGTGATGACAACAACCAAATTTGTACTGATCTTTCCTCCCCTCCTCGGGAATACCATGATTCCCAGAAAAGCTACGATGAACACTTCGTAACTATGCTCTTCCCATACCTTGCGATCCCTTTTACAATGGAGTTGTTTCCCCAATAACTCGAACCCGTCGAGTCGACCATACCTTTTGTATAGAAAGTCTAAGTGAATCCAAACATTATTTAGACAACCCATCTCTACCTGATTAATATGTAGAAGCTCCAAGAACCTCCGACCACTAATATGATTTGGTATTAAGGGCTCCCCTTGGTGAAGATTTACACCTAATCCTATAAAGGCTCCTATTTCTTCCAATGTGGGAGTGAGTCCAAAATTAGCAAATCGGAAGACGTTGTTCATAGGATCCCAAAAAGGAACTAGAGCCTCCATTAAATCCCTTCGGGATTCAGCATAAAGGAGACTTCATAGGAAATCCAAACATGTGAACACTACTCATCGACCATGATTTCCTAAACTTTCATACCACAACCGCAAAGTCGCTGGAGCCTTATCTAACACCATGAAGCGGGGCGGTTGGTCATCTCTCAGCCTCTTGTCACCCTTTTTCACTGAACTCATTTTTTCCCTAAAAGCCAGTGAATGACAAGTTAGGATTGATCTGGGTTCCCGTTGGTACATGGAAATTGACGCTTAGAATAATAAATAGAGAGTGGGGTTGCCGCATACAAACAAAGATGTGAAACTCATTTTCAAGAAAAGAGGAAGAAATAAATAAATAAATAAATGGGAGATGTAAAGTTGACACAATTTTGTTAAATACTTGGGAATTTTCATGAAACTTGTGTATGGACACGGAGTCCAGCCTCGTGGCGTCTGATTGAAGACGACTGGACATAATCAAGGCGTATGCCAAAACAGTGCAAACCAATCTTAGATCAAATAATGATAAATTTGTGAAAGTAAAATTTTGTCTTTTCAAATAAAGCTAAATTTTAAATCATTGCAAAATAGACTTAAATAAAAGTGGTAAAATTTTGTAAATCCCTTCTCATGGACCTCCTTGAAAGAAATTAGATTGTCTTAGCAAAGAAACGACTAGACGTAAATATATGACAAATACAATAGGTTCTTTATGCAGGACAATCCCTTTTAGCTTTCTCGCAGAGGCAACTAAGTAATTTCGTTAACAAAAATAATTTCCAAGAAAAATAAAATAAATCAAAAATGATCCTCTCTGCAAGACCATCCTTGTTTACTTCAATAGACGAAAACTAGGTTATTTCGGCAAAAAGAGACTGCTAAAACGATAAGACAAATGGCATGATTATCTTGCAAAACAAATTCTTTTAGCTTATGCAGCTATCTTGACAAAGAAAAATCGATTGTGAGTAAGTCGAACCCCAAAGAGTTTTCATACACACCCACCGATCAGTAGAAAATAAATTTACATAGTTCATAAAAAATAAGAATAAAAAACTGTATCATTTGGAAAGCTCTCGCCTTTTTCTTGTATTTTGTTTAGAAATTCGATTAAGTAAATAAGTAAATGAGTGAGTAAATATAAAATCCGAGGGAAAAATTCTATTGCTCGTTCAACCATTCACCTTAAACCGGTCAACATTCATACAACATTTCATAAAATGCAACAAGTAGAACAACAAATGTACATTGTGGTCTAAAAAAGGTACCCTATCCTAGACGGACCCGACCCCTGTGCCGAGTCCCACTAGGTCAAATGCACGTGATGCAAAATAAAGCGCGACCTAAAAGAGATAATCATCGCGTGAGGCTTGTTCTTCTAGGTTTACCATCCTAATGGAGAAGGTGTCTAGACTGGCTGTAAAACGAGCGGACCACTCGAGTCGGGAAGGGACAGCTTACCGGTAGTAGCGCTTTCCGGCCTCACTGTTGGTCCTCCCCATCCTAAGCATTGTGACTAAAATATCCTTCCCGGGGGCGTTACCACATCCTTGGTATCTCAAATAAAGTTCAGGAGCGTATCCGCATCTCCGAGTGCACAGTGTGTGGAGAGTGTTTAGAAGACTCAGATGGGTGCGGGAAAGAAGACAGTTTATATTGCAATTTAAATAATATCAACGCAATAAATGAGCAATCAAGTAGAAAATTAGGCCAACAGTCATACAATAAATATCAAGTAAAGCTAAATAAAATCGACATATCAAAGCTCGAATTCTTATTGTATTTACCAAAATTCCCAGCAGCAGAGTCGCCAGAGCTGTCACACCCCTTTTTAACAACAACCTCTCGATCTGAAGTGACGAAGACTAATTTTATTAATCAAAGGATTTTTTCAATTGAAGTGACGTATTGAGGAGGGATTAAATTATTTATTCAGAGTCGCCCTTGGAATTGATTTTTGGTGTTCCAAATAACCTATTTGAATCCCTAATCAAAAGGAAATGACTCTTATTTTTGGTCCGTGAAAACAAAAGACCGGTAAGAAATTCTATTGACCGAATGGAAGGTGTTAGGCATCCCTCGAGTCCCCTGGCTCTAGCACGGTCGCTTTATCGATTTGTATTTGTCTTAACTCAATTTTTGGATACATTATGATTTAAAGGACTTAAGAATTTGTTGGTTCTCCTTCTTGATTCGTTTTAAAACTTATTGAAATTAATTTTTAATTATTAACATGTGGCGTACTGGTAGCAGCGCTTTCTAGCCTTACCATGATTTATTGATTGATGTCTTGCGTCTTTTAAGGCTATTATGAGTCGTTCCACCTTCCCGCGCCTAAATGAGCATCTAACGTATTTAAAAGTTTTTCTACCCCATTAATCCGTCTTCAAATGATTGATGATTTTTATTAAAATGACTTATCGGTAGCAGCGCTTTCCGACCTCGTCATTAAAATATTATTTTAAATTAATTAGCTAATTTCTAAATTTTGGATTAAAAACTCAACTCGCTCTTTTCTCGAAAGAAGTTAAAATAAAAATTCTATCTTACTCCCTCACTAAAATGTTTTTCCCCCTCACTTCATTTATGCTCATAACAGGCTTTGAAAATAAATTCTTCCCTCACCTTACTCGCATGAATAGCCCAAAAGAAATAAAATTTGTTATTGTCTTTAATTAGTAATGGAACCAAGTAATTGACGTCTCGAATGTCTCCGATAGAAACTTCGTGGTAGAAATCAACACGATAAATATACATAGATAATTTTAAAAAAAAAGAAAGAAAAAAAAAGGAAGGAGATAAAAGTAATAGAATGCCAGCACTTCCTTCATGCCATATTAGAGAAGGGCAAAACAAATCATATCATTTACATTCCAAATCAAAAGAATAAAATTCAACCACAAATAATTTAAATGGCAATCCCTGCATATTTTTAGAGCAGTAACTTTTTTTTTCTTTTTGCAGCATTAACTAAGAACCAATTAAGACACCCATACCCAAGAAAAGGAAAAGTACAACAATGCTATCCTTTCAATTAACTTTATACCCATCCTAAACTAATTTAAATCTAAAGAGACACAACTAGCTCGCATAACGAAACAAGTCACATACCACAGAAAATAAAATGATAAAGTGGAATAAGAAAATAAAAAAAAACTAGTACAACAGGAACCAACAATTAACAACTCCACTAAGTAGGAAAACAAAAACGTTCGATGCAAGAAAATTGCGAACTAAATCTATTGAATTTCACTCTTCACTCACTGGTTCTTGTCCCATTTAAACATCTTGCGAATTTCATGTTTAGATACCGAAACAACTCATTCACAACAACTATTCCATGATGGATCAAGCCTCTCAAATAATGGCTGAGAATTCAATCATTAAAACTCAGTAAATCCCTTTCCGTAAACCAAGCTTACAATATGTTGATAAGACCTATTAAGTTCAAGCTTCTATATGGAACTGATGCATTGGAACTTACATGAAATCTCTTATTCACCAAAATTTAATACAGGAGCAAATCAATGAATCCATGGCTATTAGTGGCATGAAATAAATTTAAGACTCAGTTATAAGATAATATAAAAGAACAATAGAAAATCATGGCATCAAATAAATAACAATCTCATTTCAAGATATCATAAAATTCCCATTGAAACATTACACAGATTCACCTAAAAGAAGTGAAAGAATGACTCATTTATAAAGTAAATTAGTCTCTGCAACACATATATTTTTCAAATAATCAAGAATCAAACTGCAAGATTATACAAAGAGAAACCTCAAACGAAATAACCTAATTATTAGCCAAGCTTGGTCTCATTAGTGAGTCACCGGAACAAGGGCAGACCCATCCGAAAAACATTCGCGCCTTCACAGAAATAATGAAAATCTTAAAGCCAGCATTTAAATTCAGCTCATATCCGCCTACGACTAATTTAAAGTAATATAGACATAAGAAAACTGCACATCCAACTCCCAAATATCGCAAAACTGATGCAGCAATTTGGCAATATGAATAGATAAGCAACTCGAAATAATTTAAATATAGGGCCTCGTCAAACCTAAACAACAAAATTAAACTCCATTACTATGCTGTTTGCTTTTGCTCCAACCATTTTGCAGTGGCCTGAATTACATAAGCAACCAAACCTCATTATCAAAAATTCTAATTTCATGATACACTAGTGAAAAAACTCATCTCAAACATCACAACATTAGTTAAAAATATGATTAAGTCATATATACATTCATCCATATTCTTGAACTTCGGAACATCACGGTTCGCTTTAATAAATTTATTCAACATTCATTCTTAAAAGAAAACAGAACAACAAAGATTTATTTTTTTAAGAAACTTCAATAAGAAGATAAGTGAACAAAAGTATTAACGGGATAACTTAAACACCATCTCGTGCCCAGACAACCGAGGAGAAAGGAAAATATTTAAAAAAATGAAATAAGGATAATAAATAAAATTAAAAAAAACCAACAACATACTGAACTCATTCAACTCAAAGACAAAGCACTTTAGAACAAATAATATTAAAACTACATACTGAGGAATTTTTGGATTTGAATAAAGAAAACTAAAGGTAGGAATTTAAAGAAACCACCATCCACTGTTTTAATAAACATAAAGAATGTGTAAGTAAAAGAGTATGAACCAAGAAAAAATTCCTTCAATCTATATGAGTGTTTCTGTGAAAATAGTGGACTTCCGGGGGTAACGACGACGTCAACGAGATCGACGAACAGAGCTCAGCCTCAGACCTCGAACAGAAAACAAAAACACTCGACTCCAATCAACTCTTTTCCTTAGCTACAAATATTAAGAACAAACTCCGAAATCACCCTAAAAATCTGGAAAAAAATGTCTAAAAATCTATCAAAATTTTCCCAAAAGTCCAACCTTTAACCCTAGATCATATCCTCCCTTTTATTGGTGAACCTAGAATGAATGGAAGAAGGAGATTAAGACACGAAGCTTAATCTCACGGCTCCCATTCACTCTGAAAATCACCTAAAGGATAAGATCAGATCGTTTTTTTGAGGGAAAATAAGAGACAATCGTGTGAATAGGTGAGGTGGAAGATAGGATGCGGAAAATGCAGGGATGGATGCGTGAAATGCGGAGAATATGCCAACGTGGTGCGTAAAACGCGGGAGAGGTTCGAGCTAGCCTCTATCTGCTGCCTTTGATCTGGAAGAAAAAAGAAGAATAGGAAGAAGATGAGGATAAGAGAGAGGGGAAGCTTGTTCTGTGAGGGCAAAGAGAAAACAAATCTAATGTGATTGGTTTAGATCAGGACCAAAAAAATGAAATGGTGTGTGATTTGAGCTAAACTTGAATAAAAAACGGGTTTAAACTTGGGCCTCAAGACTGTCTGGGAAAAAAAAAAAAGAAATACATATGCAAACAAAGTGCAAAATATTTGGCCTAGAATAAAGTTTTTTTTCAACACTCTATTGAAAATACATTAGTATATTTATCTATATAAACGTATATTTATGCATATATAAATAACATACGAAAAAGATATGGAGTAAACATCATTTTAAAATATTCTTAATTTTCCTCAAATGAAACCTCACCAAATAAAACAAAAGTAAAATTAAGCATACTAAAAATAATAAATAAAATAAAAGTACAATAAATAAAGCAAACTTACAAAATACATCACGGTAAATAGTGTAGACTCGGGGAGGGTCGAAAATCACGTGTCTACACTAGTAGTGGGTATGGATGTGAGGTTGTAAAATTAAGCTAATTAGCAACTAATATCTAGGAATAGTGAAGTTGTTAATCCAAAACAATTCGGGTGTGTTAAATTGCAGCTAGAGTTTGAGAAAATTCTAGTTAAGGGTAGGCAATAGGATGGGGAGCTGAGACTACCTATTTTTTGAGATTATTTACATTTATTGAATTTATGAAGTTAACCTAGTCCATCCTAATCTAATTAATATTTTATCTTCACCGCACCTCTAGTATTTTACAAATATTGTCTACAACTTAGCTCATTCTTCTAGTTTGAATTCCTTAAAGAAATTTGAGTAATTCTTTGCAAAGTTTATTCCCCCAATTTTCCGTGTTTTATGTCAAATTTATATGGTGCAAGCTAAAATCAACTTCTCAATCGACACTTGAATTCATCACTCTCTAGTCCTCATGGTATTCGACCCCGACACTCGTCGGGTTACTTGTTTTGATACAATGATTGTGTATATTTTTTTATTTAAGAATATATTTTGGACGTTATAAAAAATGGCGCCATTGCCGGGGACTGGCGTTTGATGATCTTGCGATTGATGCTAAATTGAATTAGTGTGCATCAGAGCTACTTGATTTGATTTTCTACCCTGTTGTTAGGAACTAACCACCTTATGATCCATCACTCCCAAGCAGGAGATATCTTAGTGGAGGGGAACATGGAACTTGACGAAAATAACCCGGTGATGCCGGAAGTAGCAGGTGCCATTCGCCTACCACCAACAATAAGGAAAGCGGTGTTCCATGTTACTAGCACCATGTTGAACTTATTGTAGATGAAAGGGCTTTTTGGAGGAAAGCCAAGTGAAGATGCAAATCGGCACTTGAGGAATTTCTTAGAAATTTGCCAGTCCTTCAATATCACAAACATTAGTTAAGAGTCAATCAGGCTGAGACTCATCCCTTTCTCACTGACAGGAGAAGCAACAATGTGGTTGGAGGAACTTCCTCCAGGGTGCATTACTTCGTGGAAAGAGTTAACCGAGTCTTTCCTAGATTGGATTTTCCCTCCCTCAAAGATGTTACAACTGAGGGATGATATCACAAACTTCCGACAAGAACAAGGAGAGCCTTTGCATGAGGCTTGGTTGAGGTTTAAGAAGAAGGTTGCTCTCTGGGCAAATCATGTCTTACTGGATGGAGTGCTTCTCCAAAGTTTCTATAAGGCCCTGGATTCAATCAACAAATTCATTGCTAATAATCTAGCTTGGGGATCAATCATGGACTAAACTTATGGGTTAGCCAAACCTCTCCTTGACCGAATGACAAAAACCAATAGGGCTTGACACACAAGGGAGACGAGTGTTTCCACTCATGAGATCAACTCAAGTGCATTGGCAGCGGAGTTGCAGAAAAGGGATGATGAGCGATATGAGACTCTAGCCAAGATGATGAAACAATTAGAACTGATGACCAAGCATGTGATGAAAGTAGGTCCGAAGGTGGTGAATATTGTGGGAATGCAAGGTCCCGGGCAATATAAAAGAGAGCCTTTGCCACCAAGATATGATGAAGAATGCCAATATATGGGTAACCAAATGGGAGGGTCTCGACCTGGCTTTCAAGGAGCAGACCAAGGCCCATGGCACCCAAGGGATGATAACCAAGGATGAATAAATCGTAAACAGCAAGGATAACCCGAATGGAATGAGAGGTGGAACAATAGAGAGCCAAACCAAGAAGGTGATCATTACCATCGAAGTGCAAATCCATACATTCCACCTCCTAAGGTTGGAACTCCTCAAAACCAGCCAGGAGTAAGTGATGCGGGTAGCTCTAAAATCGAAGACATGCTCTCAAGAGTTTTAAATAAGGCGAAGTCGATCGAAAGTGGAGTGAAAGAATTAAGAGGGGAGATGTCTAACCTCACTCAAACAGTGAACCCGAGAATGAAAGGCACATTACCTAGTGACACAATGCCTAATCCAAAAAAAGATGGTCAATGTATGGCTATTGTCACTAGAAGTGGTAAAAAGATTGGAGATGTACTAGGAAAGCCTAGTGAGGAGGAGAACCTGAAAGTAGTTGATGAAGATGAGATTGATAAAATGCCAATGATTTCAAAGAATGAAGAAAAGGATGAAGAAGAAACAATGGAAAAAGATGATGAGACCCACATTCAAGTGGATGATGATAAAGAAAGCATGAAGGCCCCGGTTGATGATAGGGCTGAAGTAAGACTCCCACCACCATATCNAAGGAAGATCAATTTAAGAAGTTTGTTGACATGTTTAGCAAGTTGTCCATAAACATACCATTAGTGGATGCTTTGATCCAAATGCCTGGTTATGCCAAGTTTATGAAAGACTTGCTAAAAAAGAAAAAGGTGGTTGATGCGGGAAATGAAGAGAAAACGCACCATTGTAGTGCAGTAATGATGAGCAACCTTTCCCCAAAAAGAGAATACCCCGGAGCTTTTACAATTCCATGCACAATTGGGGTTTGTGTGCTTAAGAAGGATCTACGTGATCTCGGTGAAAGTATAAATCTGATGCCCCTGCTCATTTTTAAGAAATTAGACCTCGAAAGTACGAACCAACATCGATGCAGCTACTAATGGCAGATAGGTCAATCAAAAGACCTGTGGGGGTGCTAGAAGATGTGCTAGTGTGAGTTGACAAGTTTATTTTCCCGGCTGATTTTGTTATTCTGGATTGTGACATGGATGTGGAAGTTCCCATTATTTTGGGAAGACCTTTATTGGCTACAGGGAGAGCAGTGGTAGATGTGTAACTTAGAGAGTTAAAATTTCGGGTTGGTGGTGAGAAAGTAACCTTTAAGGTATGCTCGTCAGTCGAAACTCCACCTGAATGCAAGGTAATTGGAGTATTGAAAAATGATGATAAGGATAAGGAAATGAAGCTGAGCGATACGGAAGCAAATGATGAACCGTCGAAAATGAAGAACTGAAGGAAAAAGGACTACGTCGTGCCACAATGATAAATAAGGTGCTTCTTGGGAGGCAACCCAAGTTTTTATTGAATTATTTGATATTTTTGTTGTTTTTGTTTGTGTAGGACTTGAGAAATGGGAAGCAAAGTGAGATGCAAATCATGAAGGGAGTATCGACGAGAGACCGGCGAGCCGCTGGTCCTAATATGCGGATTGCCAAAGATAAGGCAGCGCAAAGCAGAAAGCTAAGTGTTGAACTGAAGCATCGGCGGGACACCCGTGAATCTCTGTATCCGATTCGTGGGTCGCTGGTGAATCGTCGATCAGAAGCAGAACACCTAAAGTGAGGCCTAGATTTGGCGGATGACCGGCGGGCCGCAGTTTCAATTCGTGAACCGCCGGTGCATCGCCTGATGGAACCAGATCACTGGGTACAAAATAAGTTCAAATGCAAGGTAGCGGCGAACTGCCGAATTGGATCGGCGAATCGCCTGTTCATCACCGGTCGGGCTCATCCTGAAGTAAAATGAGGAATTTAAAATGAATGGCCCACAAAATCCCAAATACTTTCCCAGCCGTCCTAATTATGCAAATATTCCAATAGCCTCCCTTTTCCCAACATTTTTCTTTCCATTTTTGTCTCTCCATTACCCAACATTCCCTATTCCCCACAAATTCTCATTTTCA
>JACEIK010011915.1:12386-33360 GCA_018107945.1 Datura stramonium | reverse complement strand
ATACTGAATCTGATACTGAAATATGCTGAATCTGATACTGAAATATGTTGAATCTGATATATAGATATACTAAGTCTGAAATAATATTTGTGGATATTCAGCTGGGAATTATATTGTTTTACTGAGTTTTATGTTGAACATTGTATAATAATTGAAACATTCTCACTGAACTCATACTGAATATAATATACGGCTTCTGAAACATTCTACTGGAATTTGTACTATTTTGCTATACTAGAACTACTAGCTTGCCGAAAGAAACTGGCTTCACATACCTCAACAGCTGACTTTCTGATTAACTGGCGTAGCTCGACTAGTATTCAGCTATTTCTCCCAACTTTATTCATATTCATGAAAGAATAGAATTAATTCTATTATTATTTTGGAAAGAAACCATACTTATGGATATACCTACTGCCTATTCTTTGACTTATCGGAGAACGACCGAAAACTCGTAATTTCTCGAAAGTCTAGAAGGGAGAAATACTCACTTTAATGTTGGGAGTATATTAACACTAGATTGGAGCAATTCCACTTAACTTGGGTCGGTGAGACGACGATTCGTCATCCGAATTTCTCTAAACTAACTCCGTAGGAATGCTCCCTGCAGCTTTATACTTCGCTACCCAAAGTTAATTTGAGTTTTGACTACGTTTGACGGCGTAAACGGAAGGAAATTTATGTTGAACCTTCGTCCCTCCCCTGTTTCTATTCGTTCTCTTGAAATGAAGAATGAAAATGATGAAAAAAAACCGAAGTGGGGCTTTATATACTTGGACCTGAACCCCCTTTAAGTCGCATTATCAAATGCGATTTATAAGTCGCATTTGCCTTGCGACACTCCGACTTGGCGCTTGTCCGGTCTCTCCCCAGGCCCTTTTCTCGCACATATGACATTATAAAATTCTTAACCAACATGCGAATAGGCCAACTAAGTGTCAAGAACTTACGTGTAACACAAACTCTCCCTTCACTCAATGAGTCACCCAACAAGTCGTGGTGCACCTCACTGGTCACTGGACGACTCGTTCTGTGACCTGGTGTAGAAATTCCTATTTTCTCTGTTTCAACCCTCAGGTTTGATATTATAGTTTTTGGGGTATTATAATATCTCTCCCTTGGGAACTTTCATCCTCGAATGTGGATGAACATACTGAAAAGCTAAGAAATGCAACTGTAAAAAAAATACTGAACATTTAAAGATAAAAACTGACAGAGTGACCGACTCCGAACTGAATTACATAACTGAACTAAATTCATGAATCACACATACATACATTGACATGAAAGTAACTAGAGCACATGACCTAAACCTGAAACTAAATAGAGTACTAGAGAGGAAACTGATACCTCAAGCTGAAACTGAGTTGGGAGGGAATAGAAGTGGTTATTTAGCTATCATATCTATTTCAACTTCCCACGTAGATATCTCAATATGCTGATTCCTCTACAAAACCTTTACTAAAGCTACTTCATTGTTTCTTAGCTTTCAAACCTGACAATCAAGTATTTCACCAGAACCTCCTTATAGCTAAGACAATCCTTCATAACCACGCTTTCCACCGGGACAACCAAAGCTGGATCACCCATACATTTCTTCAAAAGCGACACATGAAACACTAGATGCACTGAAGCCAATTGTGAAGGCAACTCCAATTCATGCGCTACCTTGCCAACCCGTCTCACAATTCGGTATGGGCCAACATAACAGGGATTGAGTTTCCCTTTCTTTTCGAACCTCGTCACTCCCTTCATGGGAGATACCTTCAGAAACACCCGATCATCAACTTCAAACTCAAGTTCTCTCCTCCTCACATCCACATAGCACTTTTGATGACTCCGAGCAATTTTCAACCTTTCTCTTATAAGCTAAACTTTTTCCAAAGCCTAATGAATGGAATCTGGTCCTATCAATGCAGCATCACTTACTTCTAACCAACTAATAGGCGATCTATATCTCCGCCCATAAAAAGCCTCAAACGGAGCCATCTAAATTCTGGAATGGTAGTTGTTGTTATATGCAAACTCAATGAGAGGCAAATGATCATCCCAACTACCATTGAAGTCAATCACACATGCTCTCAACATGTCCTCAAGAGTCTGAATTGTCTTCTCGGCCTAACCAGCTGTTTGCGGTTGAAATGCTATGCTAAGCTTGACTTGAGTACCAAATCCCTTCTAAAACAATCTCCAAAACTGGGAGGTAAGCTGAGTACCTCTATTTGATATAATGGACAAGGGCACTCCATGAAACTGAACTAGCTCCAAAATATATTACTTAGCATAATCCTCCGCTTAATCTGTAGTCTTGATCGGTAGAAAATGAGCTCATTTAGTCAACCTATCTACAACCACCCAAATAGAGTCATACTGTCAACGAGTATAAGGAAACCCTGTAATAAAGTCCATATTGATTTCCTCCCACTTTGAAGTAGGGATACTAGTGTCTTGAAACACACCTCCGGGTCTTTGATGCTTAACCTTAACCTGTTGACAATTCAGACACATAGCCATAAACTCTGTTATGTCCTTCTTCATACCATTCCACCAATAAACTTCCCACAGGTCACGGTACATCTTGGTGGCACCTGGATCTATAGAATAACTGGAGCCATGAGCCTCATGAAACATCTGCTCCCTCAAGTCGTCAACACCCAGTACACACAAATGACCCTAAAATCGTAGCACACCATTTCCCCCTCGTGAGAAGACCTCCACATTATGATTCTGAACGACTTCCTTCCGCTTTACTAAAATAGGATCCTTGTCTTGTCTAGGTTTCACCTCAGTCACCAAGGAAGAATCTGGCCCATCCTGAGCAATGACACCACTATCCGTCAATTCAATAAGATGAACTGCTAGTCATGCAAGCCGATGCACATCCTTCACTAAATCTTTCCTCTGCTTATCTACATGGGTCACACTCTCCTTAGACATCCTTCTAGGAGGATCTGCCACCATATTATCCATGCCCGGATGATAGAGGACACTTATTTCATAATCTTTAAGAAGCTCCAACCACGTTTTTTGACGTAGATTTAGATCATTCTTGGTAAACACGTACTGTAGGCTTTTGTGGTCCGTAAACACATCCACATGGACCTTGTATAGATAGTGTTTCTAAATCTTCAAGGAAAATACTACTACTGCCAACTCGAGGTCATGAGTCGGATAGTTCTTCTCATGAACTTTCAGCTGCCTAGAACCATAAGCTATAACTTTACCACGCTACATTAATACAAAATCATGAACGATCCTCGAGGCATCACAATATACCACAAACCCATTGGTACCCTCAGGTAGAGTCAACACTAGAGTTTAGCTGAGTCGAGTCTTCAACTCTTGGAAGCTCTTCTCACAAGCCTCCCACCATTGAAACTTCACTTTCTTCTAGGTCAACTTAGACAACAGAACTTAGACAACAACAGCGGTAAATGGATGAAAAAAAAAACCCATCACCAAACTCTTTTTGTATTAATCGCTAAGCCTAAGAAACTCCTAATATCCAAGGGACTCATTGGTTCTGGGAAAATTCTTCATAGCTTCTATCTTCTCGGAGAATCCACCTTTACATCCTCACTTGACACCACATTACCAAAAATGCTATTGAGTCTAGCAAAACATGCACTTGCTAAACTTTGAATATAATTTGGCGATCCCAAGAGTCTATAGTACTACCCCAAATGAGCGGTATGCTCCTCCTCTCTCCGAGAGTATATGAGAAATGTGATCTATGAACACAATCATGAACATATCAAAATACTAGCTTGAACACTTTGTTCATCAAAACCATAAAATATATAGGAGCATTCGTTAGTCCAAAAGACATAGCTACAAACTTATAGTGATGACACCACCCCCGAAGGCTGATGTCACTCTCCCTAACTCTAAGCTAAATGATACCCTGGACGGAGATGTCTATCTGAAACACTTCGCACTCGAATTGGTCAAACAAGTTATCGATTCTAGAGTTGATACCTGTTCTTAATGGTGCCCTTGTTCAATTTCCGATAATCAATGCCCGAAGGGAACCGTCCTTCTTCCGTACAAATGTAATCGTGCAATTCTACTGGGGTTTTCAGTTCTGGCAAAACACTTAAGCCTAAGAGATCTTTCAACTATTCCTTCAACTCTTTAGCTCGGGTGGAGCCATTATGTAGGGGAATAGATATAGGCCGCATATAGGGAAGAAGGTCAATACCAAAATTGATCTCCTCTAGGGATGAATTCATGAAATCATCTAGAAACAATTCAGATATTTACACACTACTGTGACCGATTGGATAGTTTGGGTCTCGTACGTAGAATCCCTAACCATAACTAGACGGTGGCCACACAAACTTAGAAATCATCTTCCCGGCCTTAAGGTAGGAAATGCAATGACCTAGCACAACCGTGCTACCCTTCCACTTCTGTAGACTAATACCCGTAACCGGAACTCTACCGCCGGTTCTACAATTTACCGAGGCATACGATGTAGCCAATCCATGCAAAAGATAATATTAAATTTGTCATGGCTAGCTATACTAATCTCACGAGGTGACTTTCGAAAGGCTGCTTACCATCAAGTTATAATCAATCACCAACTGAAAGTGTAGACCGAGAAGGATTCCCGATAGGACTTCTGGGATTGACTCCGAAACTACTAGCAACATAGGGCGTCACAAAAGATAGTGTAGCCCCCGATCTAACAGCATATACATCAAGGTGGAATACTAGTATCATACTAGTGACTACATCTAGAGAGGCGTCTCGCTCCTAACGAGATGCAAGGGCATAGAATCTATTCCTAATGCCGACTACCACCCGCATTTGTGGAGGCTCCCCACACCGAGCATACCGGGTAGGGCCGCTAAACTAGTGTCTGGGTTCCTGGCCTATCATTGCCTTGTCTAGTCAGCTGGGCAATTCGAGCATATAACCGGCTTCCTGTACACCCTTAACAAGCACCTACACCTACTAAGAACTGACCAACATGTCTCCAAAGAACACCACAAGCCGGAATAATGATCCCTAGACCGCCTTCCTCGATTATGAGAGCTGATGCTCATCCTCTGTCGTGCCTCTGCATCTCTGGATGGCACACTTGCCGTTGATCAGACTGGGTCTAATGATCTATGGTGGAACTGGGCCGACAGCGCCCACCACTGTGTCTCTGGGCTGGGAGAATCAATTGTTATTAGTCTTGGACTTCATATTCTCTCTCACTCACTTACCTACACCGCCCCATCTCGTCAAGATACAGAGTCATCACAGAAATCAATGTCTCGATGGAGCATCATGGTTCACCCACCAAATAATTCCGCTATCCCATGCACAAGCCGACCAACTCGAGCCCTCTGTCTACCACCTTCCAAGTGCATATTTGGATAGGCGGGTGAACTCATAGGCATACTCCCCGACCTTTCATGTTGTTTGCCTCAAATTAAATTTCGCCGCTTTAAGCTCCCTCATCTCACGAGGAAAGAACCGATACAAAAATGTTGTATTGAACTTCCAGCCCCAACAAATAGGGCCTACTCCAACCGCCCTACCATCCTTCCACTGCCGAACTAAATATGTAAGCAATTCTTCTACCGATAAGTGGTCAATTCGCACACTCTCATCGGTCACCCCCATGATTTGGGTGATGACGATACCATGATATCGATATCAAGTAGATCCATCCAAAGCCTTGCTAGGGTTAGGGACGCTACCAGATATTGATATCAAGTTCCAAGGCCATTAGGACTAGGATAGCTCACAAGGGAGGTCGCTAAGTAATATATATAATAGTATAAACCTTCGTTGGCACGTAGTCTCCGAGGCATGGGTGGTGATGACCCTGCCTCTACTACTAAGTGCTAGACATTACTCCCAAAAACATGCATAGGCTATACATCATTTATAATGAAGCTCAACATCGTCTACCGACGAAGCTCACAAACAAATACATTCAACATGAAATCATGCATATGAGAAGCTCTAGCTCAAACATACCACAAGATGAAAATATAATTGGGTTCTTCAAGCCCAAAACTATGCGGTAAGCTCGCCAGAAATTATACTATACTAGACATGTGGGCTTGCCCAAAGCTTTATCATACTTAGAAATACTCAATTCATATCCAAAATATGTAATTGTAAACATGGGTAGCTTTTAAAACATGCTTTTCATCATAGCGTACATCTCATCATCATCATATACTCATCACAAAAACTCATCTTTCATGACAATCTCATGAATGGGCTTTTTAATTCATAAAACTAGAAACATGATTTTAAATTGGAAAACATTATAAAACACCCACGCCATAATTCAATAGTAGGAGCATAATTAAATCATACCTATGTGTAGAAATTGAAGATTCAAGCATTTGGGTTAAAACCCCATAGATAGGACATAGAATTCTCATGATTTAGAGAGGGATTGGGTAATGGTGTGAAGGGAATCACCTGCTCATAACCTTACATACTGCTTGTAGTCGATTCTTTGCACTCTTTTAGATGCCTAAAAGGAAATTAGTGAGAAATTGATGAATGCTAGGCTTGATCACCCTCTCTAGTCATCTACCTTGCATGAATGAATGATTAAGGCCTAAAATGAACTTAACCCTTTTAAAAGTCACTATTCATAACTCAAAATAACGTTATTGTGCCTGGGTGAACTTTTGAATTATGAAAAGCCCTCTTACTAAATTCGCGTAAAATAACCGCTATGTGGTCCCAACGAAGGACCTAACCATTCATTACTCCCTAGCCACGACTCGTGGAGTCTTCTATTAAGTACACTCGCTCATTTGATCATTTGTGCTCATCACTGGTAACCTCACGACTGCTATCGGTAACCATGACCGCTCTCACCAATTGCTATGTGCACCGCTCCAAAGCACACTCAACCACTCCGAGCACGAGCTTCCCTATGAATCGTGGGGACCGACGACACGTGGGGTCTCATCAAGTCCATCAATTCTCTTCCTTACCTTTTCACTCACCCACCCCACGACCGACCTAATGACTCGTGGGGCTCCTGGGACCACGAGTCATGGTCACGTCCGTGGGATCCCCTTTTTCCAAATTTCCAAACTCTCACTGACCTCCCCACAAGTCACATCACGAATTGGCTGCACCAACGTGTCACCTCACGACTCATTCTCGGCCTCGGTGCGCTTAAACTTTTCTTTATTTCAACTCCCCGGTCTCGATCTTTGGGCTTCGGGGTATAACACGCCACTTCCGCATTCCCATTCTAAGGGACATGCGCTACCTCTTGCTGATTGACTTAGGAGGTCAAATCCTGAACTAATATCTAAATGGATGCCCTAAACTCGCATGGGCAACCTCGCCGGCACATGATCTCGTGATGGTGGGGCCTTCTGCCCATCCTCATTGCCATTCTTATGGCTATTTCCGTTCCTATTTCTTCTTTCTAGTAACTCCTGAGGAAGCATGATTTCGCAAATGCGTATAGTAATGAAGTTAGAAGGATGAGAGATATTTTCATCGCATAAATATAGATTCATGAAAGAAGGGAAATATTTCCTAAATATTTCATGTAATTTCTCATATAAATGTGGGGCGCTTAACAATTATGAAAGACTACTTAACGTGGCTTTCGAACGCCCCGGCACACTTCCAAGCCTAATGCTCTGATACAAAGTTTGTCACGACTTGAACATAGGCCCCGATCGAGACACGAGACAAAGAACCCCAAGAGGCTCAAAGTGACCCGATGAGCGTCCGGCAAGTGTACGGGTCGTGATAAGTAATATAGTGGCTCTATTAAAGAACCGGAATGTCAAAACCACACGGACTGGACTACTGGTAAAACCTTTCGCGTTAATTACTAAAATTCTAATAATGAAGACAACAAAGTAGAAGAAGAGTTTTTATATTTCTGAGATTATATTTTATATTAAACTAAGATATCTATACAAAGGGACCCGGGCTATGGATGTGAGCATGCTGAGGTTACAAAGAACATGTAAAGAAATGAACTATCAATATACGTGGTTTATCTTTTCCTCCCAAGGTTAGCTCCAATCGTGCCTATGGATTAAAACTCGTATTTAACCCAACTTAAGAATCATGAACCTTCCACCTACATTTTCGTGATAAGAAGGAATTCAAGTTCTAGCTATACGAAACCGGTTCCACACACGACTAATAATGACTTTCGTGGTATATTTCTATCCCGAAGTAAATTTACCCTACTTTCCAAACCAAGAGAAGATCATATCCTATTAATTCACAACTTTCAATTTCATGTTCTCTAGGTGAAACCGACTTTGGATTTACACTAACATTGGCTGATATTAATGTAGTAAGAACAAGAATTAAATAGAACAACTAAGGGAAGAAAAGAGAAAATAAACCAAAGAATCAATAATTACATTTCAACACAAAGGTCATAACTCAAGAAGAAGGGGAGAGAATTAACCACTCATTTGTGGATTAGACATCATTAAACAAGTGTTCACTATACAACAATTGAAAGGAAGAAGAAAGAGATAGAGAAAACCCTAAGAATTTCGTCCTCAAAACTGCCTCGTAACCCACGCTCTTGCTCCACCAAGTCGAATATGTGAAAATAAAACCTAAGTGTGCTATTTAATAGTAGAAATTTAACCCTAATAACAAGCAACATGTCACGGAGTGTAACGCGGAGTACTGGCCCGTGACACGGCCCGAACGCGGAGGCTTCGAAATGCCAAATCTCGACTGGGCAGCACTTCCGCCGTTGGTAGCCGTGGCACGCTGCCAGGCAGCTGCTGGGCCAAGGTTCGGCCGCGGTGCCACTGGCCAGGCACGTTGCCAACGCTGGCAGTGGCTGTCTTGGGCAGCTCGCCCGCCGTGGCACGTTGCCGACGCTTAGGTGCTCTCAGCCTCCTTTGCCGACGTTTGCGTGTTAGTTCCGTCTCCAAGCCTCTACTACCAACTTATGAATTTGCTCCTCAAAAGTCATCAAAACCTACAAAACAAAGCTAATCATGTTGGTTAGCACATATCTTCACTTTTATATAAAATTACATGAAAATGTATCAAATAGCTTAGCAAAAATGACTAATTTAAGTTAAAGCGTATCACGGACATATATTATTTCCCGTGTGATCACAACCCCACACTTAAAATCTTGTTCGTCCTCGTTTTACATCTCATGTGAATGCTGCATCACACATAACTAATCTAGCAAGTTAATTCAAATTACTACTATGATGATTATTATTTAAGATACAAGCTAAAAATAGCATGCACGTTGATCAATGAAATGAAATACAACTTTGTTAAGACTTCTTAACCTCAAGAGTCGACTCTCAATTTTAGCAAGCTCATGTCAATCAACTGATTAAGAAATCCCACATGAATTTTATCCTTCATTAAACATGTGCCTCCTCACTAAAGAGAGTGCAATTCTATCACACGCAAAATACTTACATCACAATACGTGTGGGAACATAATCAAATTTCACTCACTCACAAAGAATTCACATGTACCATGTAATGACCCATGTTGCCCTTAGTGTTGTATTCCACTTTGAGGATGAGCGAATGTAAGATCAATTAGACTTTTTAGGTTGTAATGTAACCTTAGGTAGGTACTATTAGACCGCACAGTGACTATCTTCCCTAAGCGCTTTCTATACATCACTCCCTCATTGTAAACTTCCCTTCCTTACTTCACCTTTTTATCCTTGGTACTTTTCTTTTTCCTTTTTGTTCCCCCATTTCTTTAGGCACTTTTAGGCTCATTAGTAAGGAGTTGTATAAATAATTTTTCATTCATTTATTTTCTTACTCCTTACTAATAATCAATCATTTTTACCCAAGTGCACCTTGACCTTTCTCACATTTTACAACTTCACTTTTCCTTTCTTTTCATTCTTTCTACCTTTCCTCTTCGTATTTTTCTTCTTCCAGCACTTAGGAGCTTTGGATCAAATTCAAGGCTAATGAAAAATGGTTAAGCTATGTTGCAAATATCAAGGAATAGGCCAAGGCTCAATGGGGTCAATTAGATTAATTTTCTCAAGGTAGGTAAAACTAGGATAAAGATTAGGTTAATCTAAAGAAATGCCTAAATCATCTCCTACAATTTACATCCTTCATTTCGCCCATACACACACTGTGCAAGTTCTAGACATTCCACAATAACACGTAATACTCAAAAACCCACTCATTGCACATGCTCAATTCCAAGACACATTCAGCGACTCTTACTCACTAATCACAAGAATTTAAAATTTAAAAATTCTGAAATTTTCAAAATTTCCAGTCAAGTTCAAGATTTCCAAGTGTTCAAACAAAGTTATACACTTGCATGCTTTAACACTACATATACTTGCATCTTACCATCATTCATAACACATAAAAAAGAATATCATATCCATTAGCTGGGTGAGTTTACAACAAAGAACAAAACCTATTGACTACTCTTTTCCTCAAGACGGCCGCTATCCATCCATCTTCGGGAAACGCCTCCCTAATTCACGTACTAAAACATTATATACGTATTAATGAAAAATAAAAATAAAAATTTTTATTCTTCTGCCTACACTGCCGAAAAAGAACCGACAAGAAAAAACTAACGGTGATGAATTCATGCTTGACTCACAAAAAATTTTCAAATTTTTTCTCTTTTTTTTTTTTTTTTTCACACAAGCATTACATTCACCAATAATTTGTTAAGCACAAAAATTTTTTAAATTTAATTTTATCTTGATTATGTTCTTAAATCATGCTATGTCTCTCATAGCATCAAATTAACGTTTTAAGAGGGTGAGAAATACTCCCGAGGCCTTTAGGCCTAGCCAACAAAGATGTTGCTCACAAAGTTGCACAAGTGGGTGTTCAACCACACTTTTTCTTCCACGCTTGTTAGCTTCCTTAACTTTGCAATTGTGACTTCCCCTCTTCATTCGTGCTTAACTTTCCACCAAAAACAACAAAAAATGAAAATAAATAAAATCAATAAAATGCAAGAAATTAAAATGGTACTCTTGGTACCTTGCTGCCTCCTAAGAAGCGGTGCCACTCTACGTCGCGGCACGACGTACATGCTTCACCACTTTTGCTCCGCCTTGAGGATATGAATTCACCCCTACTTTCTTTCTCTAATTTTTTTTTATGCTCCTAGGTGGTGGTGTGAAAATTGTATACATGTGAGATACGCCTTTGACGCTTATTGGTCCTTAAGTAAGTGAAGTCATTTTTGTCTCATTACAATCGAGCAAATTTCAAAATGTACCTGGCTTCGTCCTCCTCTAGACATTTCTCTACAGTCAGCACTCTATTTCACCGCCGGGCCCACCAAACTCAAGGTAGAGAAATGCTTCGAGTGAAGTCCACTGCACCTTGGTTTTGAAACTGCATAATGCAATTGACCCTTACTTGTATACCTCTCCTCGCATCAACATCTATCACCCAAAGATTATAAATGGTGTATACTCAATCTCTTTCCCCCGAATGGATTTTCTACAAGTTTGAGCTCCTCACTGGGACACTCAAGAGGTTCTAAATGTTCAAGCCATTTGACAATTCACCCTTGTCTTCTCTTGTAGTTCCTCTTGAATATCAGCCAATCTGTCTATAATTAAGCCACAAGCTTCTGCTCTCAAGAATCATCTCCGTAATTTAAAGCTCATCCTTTTGTGAGCTTCTTCCATTCGCTAGTCAATTCTCATTGCTTCCATCACCTCCCTCGGCGCTCTCGTTTGCTCAAGATTCGCTTTCAAAGATGTCTTCTATTCGAGCTTGGCGCCCCAAGTCCTCATTTTCATCATGCCTATATTCAGCAAAACAATGTATGATCATAAGAGGGGTTCTGGGGATGGAGTATGCATTAGGACAGCCATCCCAATGGTCTTCTTGACCACCACATATGTTACACGTGTTATAGTGCCGCCACAAGTGGTGTCCTCCGAATTCAGACAAGACTAATAAAGTATGAGTATTCAACATCTAAACCATTTATGTTCCAAGATGTCATGTCACAGCGGTATCCAAAACAATCAAGAAATATTTTTTTCTTTTAAAATAAAAATAAAATTAAAAACACGTTGTCGATATTGTATAGACTGCTAACTAACACTTAAGAAAAATAAATTTTTTACCGACAAGCCAACACCCCGCAACGGCGCTAAAACTTGATGAGCTCCGGCAAGTGTATCTGTCGACATAAGTAATATAGTGGCTCTTTAAGAACCGGGAATGTCGAACCCAAAGGATCGGACTACTGGTAAAACCTTTCAAGTGTTAATTTACAAAAATTCTAATAATGAAGACAATGCTGTAAAGAAGAGTTTTTATATTTCGAGATTATATTTTTATATTAAACTAAGATATCTATACAAAGGAATTCGAACTATAGACGTGAGCATGCCGAGGTTAAGCAAAGAACATGTAAAGAAATGAACTATCAATATGGCCGTGGTTTACCTTCTCCTAAGGTTAGCCTGGAATCTCACGCTCTATGGATTCAAAACTCTGGGATTAATCCAATCTAAGAATCATGAACCTTCCACCTACATTTGTGATAAGAAGAATTCAAGTTCTAGCACAAACCTGCTCCACACACGACTAATACGACTTTCTGGGTATATTTCTATCCCAAAGTAACCAATTCCCAATTTTCCCAAACAAAGAACAGATCATATCCTATTAATTCTCACAACTTCCAATTTCGTGGCCCTCTCTGTGAAACCGGACTTTTTGGATTTACACTAACATTGGCCGAATTAATGTAGTGGAACAAGAATTAAATAGAACAACCATGGAAGAAAAGAGAAAATTAAACTCAAGAATCAATAACATTTCAACACAAAGTTCATAACCTCAAGAAGAAGGAGAATTAACCAATCATTTGTGGATTAGACATCATTAAACAAGTGTTAATCATACAAACAATTGAAAGGAAGAAGAAAGAGATAGAGAAAACCCTAAGAATTTCGTCCTCAAAACCGGCCTCGTAACCCACGTTTTACCCACCAAGTCGTAATATGTGAAAATAAACCTAGTGTTATTTATAATAGTAGAAATTTGTCCCGGAATAACAAAGCAACGTGTCACGGAGTGTAACGCGGAGCATTGAGCCGTGACACCGCCCAACGTGGCTTTTCGAATGCCCGAAACTTCGACTGGGTGCACTTACCGCTGGGTTGTAGCAGGCACGCCGCTGTGGTACAAGGCACAAGGTTCCTGCCGCGGTGCCACTGCCGTGGTACTTGCTACAACGCGGTGTGGCTGTCTTGGGCAGCCTGCCTGCCGTGGCACGCTGGGTGCCGACGCCAAGCAGCGGGCCGTTTTTGAGCCTCCTATTTGCCGACGTTTGCGTGTTTCTTTCCGTCTCCAAGCCTCTACTTCACCAACTCATGAATTCTGCTCCTCAAAGTCATCAAAAACCTACAAAACAAAGCTAATCATGTTGGGTAGCACATATCTTCACTTTTATATAAAATTACATGAAAATGTATCAAATAGCTTAGCAAACACGACTAATTTAAGTTAAAGCGTATCACGACCTATATTATTTCCCGTGATCAGGACCCATGGTATGAACATGACATCTAAACTCAACTCAATAACGCGGAAGTATAACATATATAAAATAGTGGAAGTATGAAAATCTAATAACATCAAATATCTGAATAAAGAACAACAATCTGAAATTGAAACTGTCACGACCCGAACATGAGCCCAGGTAGAGACATGGGACAAGGAACCCTGAGAGGCTCCAAGTCGACCCATGACATGAACATAACAACTAAGAGCATATGATAAGCACTTACTGATATAATAAAATATGCTTTAGTGGAAGTTTGCATACATATCAATGTAAAAAAAGTCAACAAATGACAAGTTGATTTCTACATAATGTCTGAAAAGCCTCTATTACAACAGATGAGCTGATGGGAAATCACCCCAACTAGCTCGATAAAAGTCTGTAACTGAAAAAAACATATATCTATAGATAACTGAATTACCTCGAAGGATGAGGACTTACCAACATTGCCTAGACAGGTTTGAGAGGGAAGTAGGACTGATGATGCGACTGAGACTGATCCCTTGGACCTGTATCATGAGACAATACAACATAGTGTATGCGGTCAGTACTTGGAATTTACTGAGTATGCAAGGTAAGTAAAATGGAAAGTTAAAATACATAAAAGTTCATAAGGATAGTAAATCATGAGTGATCATGAGGAACAATGGGAGGAATCATCATAACCTACACCATCATGATAGAGCTTACATGACGCCCCAACTATCTCGCTCAAGTGGGTAGAGCCGTCCCAGGCAAGTGACCTGCATTATGTAATATCACGGGGATCCATTAACATTTGTATATATATATATATACACACAATGGAATGTTTTTCTGAGACCATAGGGTTTACCTGAACGTCGAGTCTACTCGGTGCTAAACAAGCTCCCAAAAATATGCACATGAGGCTCATATCATAACAAATCATTCATGAAGTTCATGGCCAATTACATCATAACATACTTGTTAGTTATTGAAATACATGATTTACCATGAATAAGGGCCCATGAGTTGGCCAAGAGTCATAAATTCATAAATCATGAAACCCATGCATACTTGTAGAACATGTATATACTTAATATTCATACATACATGATGAGTACTTGAAGAGAATTCATAACATAAATCATAATGTGGACTTGATAAGATCAAAATCATAATAGAATCATAACTTAACTTTTTATGAAGCATGCATAATTGGGCATAATTCAATTAAAAATGAAACTATAAATTAATAATTAAAATAGTTATAAAATCTACCCATAGATTAGAAAACAGGATTTGATACATCAAGGAGATTGACCCATAGATAGATCATACAAAATTTTAAAAGAATTGGAATAAACCCCATAGATTATCAAACTTGAATCTAGAATTGAAATCCATCGAATTTAATAAGGATTTAGGGCCTGAGAATGAAAGGAACTCTCATTCGTAGCGTTACATACATGGGTAAATCAGATTTGCACTTCCTCTTGAAAGCACAAAGGAAATTGAAAAGAAATTACCCTCAAGTAAGGTCAACACTAGTGTTGAGGTAAGTCGAGTCTTCAACTCTTGGAAGCTCTTCTCACAGGCCTCTAACCATTGAAAATTTTCTTTATTTTTGCTCAACATAGGCAAAGGTGATGCAATGGATGAAAACCATTCAACAAACCTCCAGTAGTAACCAGTTAAACCCAAGAAACTCCTGATATTAAGGACTCACTAGTCTAGGACAATTCTTCACAACTTCTATCTTTTGAGAGTCCACTTGTACACCCTCACTTGACACTACATGACCTAAAAATGCTTCGAGTTTAACCAAAACTCACACTTGCTAAACTTAGCATACAACTGATGATCCTTCAAAGTCTGTAGAACCACCCTCAAATTAATGGCATTCTCCTCTTCACTCCGAGAGTATATGAGAATATCATTTATGAACACAATCACGAACATATCCAAATATGGGTTGAACAACTTGTTCATCAAATCCACAAAAGCTACATGAGAATTCGTTAGTCGAAAATACATAACTATAAACTCATAGTGACCATACCGAGTCTTTAAGGCTGTCTTCGGAATGACACTCTCCCGAACATTGAGCTAATGGTATCCGGATCTGAGGTCTATCTTTGAGAAACACTTAGCACCCTGAAGTTGGTCAAACAGATCGTCAATCCTAGGGAGGGAATTGTTGTTCTTGATGGTAACCTTGTTCAATTGCCGATAGTCAATGCACATCCGAAGGGAACCATCCTTCTTTCGGAAAAAGAGAACTGGTGCACCCCACGGGGATTTGCTAGGTCTGATGAAACCTTTGTATAATAGATCTTTCAACTACTCCTTCAACTCCTTTATCTCAGCTGGAGCCATTCTGCAAGGAGGAATAGATATAGACTGCGTATCAGAAAGAAGGTTAATACAAGAGTCGATCTCCCGCTCATGAGGAAGTCCTGGTAAATAATTTGGAAACACTTATGGATATTCAAACACTACAAAAACTAACTGGATAGTCGGGGTTTAGAATGTAGCATCCTTAACCTTAACTAGATGGTGCACGCAACCCTTAGAAATCATCTTCTTGCATTATGATAGGAAATGAAGCGACCTACAGGCATAACTAAACTACCCTTCCACTCTTGGACTGGCTCACCCGAATGCCAAAACTCTACCGCACGGGTTCTACAATTTACTGAGGCATAACACGCACATAGCCAATCCATGCCAAAGAAAATATCAAAATCTATCATGGCTGCTCTACTAAATCTGATGAGGTGACTTTATGAAGGAATGTTACAGGGCATTTTCTATATATCCGTCGAGCTATAACTAAATCACTGACTAGAGTCGAGACAGAGAAGGGTTCTGATAGGATTTCGGGATTGACTCTGAAACTACTAGTAACATAGGGCATCACAAAAGATAAAGTAGCCCATGGATCTAACAATGCATATACATCAAACTTGAATACTCGTAACATACCGGTGACCACATCTGGTGAGGTCTCCTACTCTTGTCGGGATGCAAGGGCATAAAACCTGTTCTGGCGTTGGCTGCACTAAGGGATGCACCATGCTGAGTTGGGGCTACTGCGGAACTAGTTCCTAATCACGGCCTCTACTATAACCCTGTCTAGCCAAGGGACACTCTCGGCGCATGTGGCCGGATCTACCACACCTAAAACAGATATTTGATCCCATCAAGCACTCTTCCATATGGCTCTTGCCACACTTTTCGCAGGCAGAAAAGGTAAGCTCTGTCTGCATGCTCCTTTGGCCCCTTGAACCTAAGGGTATACTCCTCTGATTACCTCGCGGTCTAGATGAGGTACTGGTCAATGATGGCACTAGAGCTAATGACCTCTAATGAGACTGCTGGCGATGTCCGCCTACCGATCTCTACTGAGACAACCCATAATTGTCTGCCCTTGCCCTCTTGGACTCCCTCTCTCTCAAATGCATCGCCTTCATCTGCTAGGCGTACAAAAATAATCGAGGAAATTCAATGTCCTAATGAAGCGTTCTTGCAATCCTTGACCAGGTATTCCGCTACTCCGTGCACAAACCTGCTCACCCGAGTTCTGTAATAGTCCACTAGCTCTGGTGTATATTTGGGAAAACGAGTGAACTCTAAAGAATACTCCTAGACGGTCATATTTCCCAGCCTTAGGTTCACAAACTCAGCTGCTTTAATTTACCTGATCTCACGAGGGAAGAACCGATCCATAAATGCGGTATGAAACTCCAACCAACCAATAGGGCCCGCTTCAACTGTCCTATTATCCTTGCATTGCTTGAACCAGATATGCGCAACCCCTTTTAGTTTATACGAGGCTAAATATGTGCACTCCTCCCCAATCAACCCCCATTATCTGGATGATCTTCAAAACTTCATCAATAAACTCATACGGATCCTCGCCACCTTTGATTCGAGAAACTCCGGAGGGTTCATCCTCAGAAAGTGTCTGACTCTCGCCGCCTCCACATTCCCTTTCTAAGGTACATGCTCTACCTCCTGTTTGTTGACTTGGGTGGTCGAAGCCTGAGCTAGCATCTGAATAGCAGTCCTAAACTTTGCATGGGCAACCTGCTCAAGCACATGATCCTCGGAGTGGGTAGGGCTTGCTGGTACCCATCCCCATTCCCATTCTAATGACCATTTCTATTTCTGTTCCATCTTCCTCTAACTCGACGAGGAGACATGATTATGAAAATGCGTATAACACAAGTTAGAAGGATAGAAAGTCATTTCATCACACGACATAGATCATGAAAGAAGGAAAAATTTCCTAAATATTTGATAGCCTCTTTATCATAAGTATGGTGCGCTTCACACACATGAAAAAAGAATCTACTTAACGCAACTTTCAAACACCCTAGGACACTTCAAAACCTAATCCTCTAATACAAGGTTTATCACAACACAAACATAGGACCGGATAGAGACACGGGACAAGGAACCTTGAGAGGCTCCAAGTCGACCCATGGCATGAACATAACAACTAAGAGCATACGATAAGCAGTTACTGATATAATAAAACATGCTTGAACGGAAGTCTGCAGACATATCAATCTAAAACAGAGTCAGTAATGACAAGCTAATTTCTACATAATATCTGAACAACCTCTATCATAACAAATGAGATGATGGGATAACATCCCCAACTAGCTCGACAAAATTCTATAAATGTAAGAACATAACTATAGATAACTAAATCTCATTAAAGGATGAGGACTCACCAACACTGGCTAGACAGGTCTGAGAGGGGAGCAGGACTAATGATGCGACTAAGACTGATCCCTCTGGATCTGTATTATGAAATGATACAGCATAGAGTATGCGGTCAGTACTTGGAATGTACCGAGTATGCAAGGTAAGTAAAAGGGACAGTTAAAATACAGAAGATTTCATAAGGATAGGACAGCATGAGCGTGAAGTAAATATCATAACATAACATGAGCGCTCAAGGTTTTCAAAGCATTCATGATTCATTTGTACTCATACCGTTAAGAGAAACTTTATAAAAACATAGCTTGAGCCAAAGTAACATACCATAACAATTCATTAATCATGTGGAATAATGCGAGGACTCGTCATACCGACACCATTATGATAGATCTTACATGATGCCCCAACTATCTCGCTCAAGTGGGCAGAGTCATCTCAGGCTTGTCAGGCAAGGGACGTGCATTATGTGATATCACGGGGATGCATTAACATTTGTGTATATATATATACTACGGTGGATCATAGTTCTAAGACCACAGGGTATACCTGAACATCGAGTCTACTCGGTGCTAGATACAGCTCCCAAAAATATGCACATGAGGCTCATATCATAATCATATTCATTCATGAAGCTCATGGTCAATTACATCATAACATACTTGATCATACTTGAAATACATGATTTGCCATGAATAAGGGCCCATGAGTTGGTCAAGAGCCATAAATCCAAAAATCATGAAATTCATGCATATTTGTAAAATATGTATATACTTGATATTCATAAATCCATGATGAGTACTTCAAGATAATTTATAACATAAATCATAAAACATAATGTATACTTTATAAGATCAAAATCATAATAGAATTATAACTTGACATTTCATGAAGCATGCATAATTGGGCATAATTCAATTAAAAATTGAAACTATAAATTAATAATCAAAATAGTTATAAAATCTGTCCATAGATCATAAAACATGATTTGATACATAAAGGGGATTGACCCATAGATAGATCATAGAGAATTTCACATGAATTGGAATAAACCCCATAGATCATGAAACTATAATCTAGAAGTGAAATACATGGAATTTGAGAAGGATTTAGGGCATGAGAGTGAAAGGAACTCTCATTCATAGCCTCACTGGGTAAATCAAATTTGCATTTCCTCTTGAAAGTCCAAAGGAAATAGAAAAGAAATTGGAGAAATTCTTAAAGCTTGATCTCCAAGGAAGAGCTCTATGTTGTATGCACGGAGTGGAAATGATTAGAATAGGTTTAACACCCTTAAAATCCTGTTAGTTGAGCTTAAAACAACGTAGTTTATGACCTTAGAGTTCAGGAATTATGAAAATACCCTTAATAAGAAGTCTAGAATTTATGCACTGCTAGTGATCACGAGTCCTACAATGATTTGTTCTTTGCTCCAACGGGTCGTTACCTTACTCGTGGTTTGACTCCATTTTCCAGACTTGGGTCTGTCTCCACGATTGGACAGGACGAGTCGTTACTAGCCACAATGACTCTTCGCTTCCGTCCATCATCACCATTGCTCACTTCTTGAAAATCCTTCCAACGAAAACATACCACGACTCATTGTCTTATACAACGAGTCGTACAGTGACGTGTGTCGTCCACCTTGACAAGGACCACCCTCACAATGACCCCCTTACCATGACTCATTTTATCAACCAATGGTTCATCCTTAGACCCGTTACTCCCAAGTCTACTTCTGCAAAACCTCACTATGTGTGCCTCCAGCTCATTAGACCCACCAACGACCCGTACCGCGAGTCATTCTCAGATAAATCTCATATTCTTCTGTTGTTTTCATTTCAAATCCCGAGTCTAGTCTTAGGAACTTCGGGGTTATTACAAAAGCATACTATGTCTAATAAGCCTCTACATACTAACGAGTTGATGGGGCAAGACCCCAACTAACTCACTAAGGACTGAAACTGAAAATACTGAATACAATTGATAAAAAGGTGATGAGTTGGTAAATTCACCAACTCATTGGGCTCTTAAGCTTGAGTTTTTCTTACTTTAAGAGTTGTTTATCTGGATTTTATGCCCTTTTTTCTTTTGTTGTGTGGAGATGCCTAATGTGAAGAAAAAGAGGATGAAATGAAGCAAAAACAAGGAAGTGGGTTGAAATTCGGCGTTCTGCCAAAGAGGACCGGCGAAACACTGGTCAAGAGCTGATTCCCACTGCCTTTGGGAAACAAGTCACTGGCAAAACGCGGGTTGCCAACGACAACTCATCGATTTAGCCACCGAATGGAACCTAACTTGCTGGATTGAAGGGAAAAAGATCGGCGGTGCACAAATGGAGATCAATGAAATGCCGGCGGAAGCACTGCTGACTACTGGAAGGTATTGAAGTAGAAGATAATGTAGTTGGCGGTTCATGGATTGCAACCAGAGAACTGCCTTTCATCCCACCGATCCCAGAATGTTGTTCAAGGGCAAAATTGTCCAACTCGAAAAAAGAGATAGTGGATGCCCTATTTTCTTGGATATAAATTCTAGAGAAAGTACTGTGTACTAAGCATATCATAGAAAAACATATCATATCATCTTTTTCCTTTCTTAGCTTTAGAACATTCCTTTAGTAGAGAAAAGGAGAATTTGATTGTTAGAAATTGTAAAGTACTATTCTCTTCTTCTTCTTCTTAATAGTAAGGTACAACCATTGTTGGAGACTATTTGTGAACTTGATTTTATTACTCTTGTTAT
>JACEIK010011915.1:0-12311 GCA_018107945.1 Datura stramonium | reverse complement strand
GAGCAGGTATTACTCGAGTCATCTTTATATTGTTTAAATAAGTGTAAATCTGTTAGATTCTCTTCATTCTATAATGGAAGATCCATTGATTATGATATGGGTCTATTTGTTCTTACTTGATTGTTTCTTGTAAAAGAATAATTAAGTATTGGAGGAGAATTTAATAGTGGGTATGGATGAGAAATTGTGAAATTGGGCTAGAAATAGCCAAAATTGCATTCTCACTCCTAATTAGTAGCTAATAGCTAGAAATTAGTCCGGCTACTAATCCAAATCTGATCGGGTTGAGCTAATAGTGACTAGAGGTTTGACAAAACTCTAGTCACAAGTACCTATAAAGCTGAAAAGCTGTAATTACCTATTTCCCCCAGATTATTTACGCTAATTGAACTTATAATAGGACCTAGCATCTCCCTATCTAGTTAGTATATCATCTACACCACACCTTTAGTCTTTCACATTCTTGTTGACAACCTTGGTTATTTTGTTATTATAGGCAACCAAATTGGCAAGTTTAATCTTCTACAAATTCCAATCTCCCCCAACTTATTTATTATATTGTTAATTCTAAGTGGTGCAAGCTAACTTCAATTTCTCAACCGACACTTGTAATTATCACTCACTAGTCCTTGCTGGATTCGACCCCGACACCCGTAGGGTTACTTGTTTTGATACTTTGGCCATGTATACCCTTCCTATGAGGAGTATATTTTGGACGTTATCAAAAATGGCGCCGTTGTTGGGGACTAGCGCTTGATATCCGTGTGTTGATTGTTGATTTGAATTAGTCCTACACAATAGTTGTTGCTATTAACCTATTACTGTGTGGCTCATGAGCAGCTGTGGAAGGTGGTCACGAGATCTTGAGGGGGTTCCTTGTAGGGAAACTATCAAGTTAGTAGACAAGATGTGGTGGAGAGAGGGAAAGAAGGACACAATGCTGCTGGTTATGATAAAGCAGATGGAGTTTTTGACGAGTTAAATAAAGGGTTTCCATGCGAGATACAATCAAGCCAACCCCGTTTATGAGTATGCTTATCATGGAAATCAAGGTCAGAAAAATGTTTGGCCAATTGATTCAAGTATCCAGGAGAGCGATGAGTCAATCTCACCCCACATGGAAAGCACTCTCAAACTGGTGCTTGAAAAGGTCCTTTCAACTGAGGAAGGAATTCAGGACTTGCGAGGTAAACTAGTGGACCTTACAACCACCGTGAAGAGTCATGAGGTCCTAATACAGAAACTGGAGAATAGGATGAGCGAGTTAGCATCTCAGGTGATGACCCAACCCACAAAAATCGCCATTTCCTCATCTCAGGCCATTAAGGATGATGAAATATTTGAGGGGGAAATGGAGGAAGAGTTAGTAGGAGAAGTGATTGTTGATTTCTTGTTAAAAGGAGGAGAACTTGAGGAGGTTTTCCAAGTGCATAAGGAGACAAGAAATTATCCTTTCCAACTAAGAAAGCTTGACCTCGATTTAAAAAATTGTACGACTCCTCTGTCATATCCATCCATTGTGGAACCTCCAAAGCTTGAGCTTAATCCCTTACCCATTCACTTGCTATATTTTCTCGGTGCCTTTCATTGACCAAATGCTAGACTGGCTGGCTTGTAAGGAGTACTATTTTTTCTTGGATGCATACTCGGGATACAATCAAATTTTGATTGCACCGGAGGATCAATACTCACGTTTACATGCCCCTATGGAACCTTCACATTCAAAAGGACGCCTTTTGGTCTTTGCAATGCCCCCGCCACTTTCCAAAGATGCATGATATCCATCTTTTCAGATATGGTAGAGGATTCTATGAAAGTCTTCATGGATGACTTTTCAATTGTGGGAGACTCCTTTGATGACTATTAGACACATTTGGAGGACGTATTAAAGAGATGCGAAGAAACAAATTTGGTCCTTAATTGGGAAAAATGTCATTTTATGGTGAAAGAAGGGATTGTGCTAGGACACAAGATTTTAGAAAAGGGTATTGAGGTGGATCAAGCCAAAGTCGACGCTATTGCTCAGTTACCTCCACCATGCACCGTAAAGGGTGTTAGGAGTTTCCTCGGACATACGGGTTTTTCTTGACGGTTTATCATAGACTTTTCTAAGATAGCTCATCTTTTATTTCGGCTTCTATAGAAAGAACCAAAGTTCAATTTTGATGAGGAATGCATAAAGCCATTTGTGGAGTTGAAAGTGAGGTTCATCTCCTCTCCAATTATTATAGCACCTGATTGGTAAAAAACCTTCGAGCTCATGTGTGATGCTAGTGGGGTGGCATTAGGAGCAGGCCTTGGTCAACGGAGAGAAAAGATATTTCACCCAATCTACTATGCTAGGAAGGCCTTAAATAATGCACAAACAAACTACATAGTCACAGAGCAGGAATTACTCGTTGTTGTGTTTGCGTTTGAAAAGTTTCAGGCATATTTTCTAGGAATGAAACCAGTGATACACACGGAACATGCAGCCTCAAGTATCTAATGGCTAAGAAAGATGCTAAATTGAGATTGATCAGGCGGGTTCTGTTGTTGTAGGAATTCAATTTTGAGGTGAAAGATCGTAAGGGATGTGAGAATCAAGTGGCCGATCATCTATTGCGCTTAGAAGCAAGTGGGCAGCCAAGAGCATATGAGGAGATCAATGATACCTTCCCGGATGAGCGTATTGTGGTTTGAAATCCACTATCTAACATCGAGGTTTGCATATTTTTATAACTACTTAGCCATCAACATCATACCCGAAGGCTTGAACTTTCAGCAAAAGAAGAAATTCATGCATGATGTTCGAAAATTTTATTGGGACAAACCTTACCTCTTCTGGACTTGCGCAGATGGCTTAATTCGATGATGTGTCCCAGAAGTAGAGATGGTCCCAATTCTGGAGGCCTATCATTCTTCACCTGTTAGGGGTCATTTGGGAGTGTACAAACAGAAACGAAGGTGTTACAATATGGGTTTTATTGGCCTACCCTACATCAGGATGCCCATGACTTTGTGAAGCAATGTGATCGTTGTCAAAGGACAGGGAGTATTTCAAGGAGGCATGAACTTCTACTAACACCGATCTTAGAGGTGGAGATGTTCGATGTATGGGGGATCAACTTTATGGGCCCTTTTGTGAGCTCTTATGGAAACAAATATATCTTAGTAACAGTTGATTATGTCTCAAAATGGGTGGAAGCTATTGCATTACCAAATAATGAAGGGAGAAGCATAACAACCTTCTTGAAGAAATATATTTTCTCATGATTCGGTACTCCCAGAGCTATCATTAGTGACCGAGGATCCCATTTTTGCAATCGAGCATTCAACATATTGCTAGCTAAATGTGGTGTGAAACACAAGGTGTCCACCCCTTATCACCCGCAAACCAGCGGCCAAGTCGAAGTTTCAAATCAGGAAATTAAATCTATCTTGACTAAAATAGTCAATGTTAACAGAACTGATTAGGCTCGGAGGTTAGATGATGCTTCGTGGGCATATCAGACTGCATTCAAAATGCCGATAGGGATGTCTCCATATCAGCTGGTGTTTGGAAAATCATTTCACCTCCCTGTGTTGAGTTAGAACACAAAGCCTTGTGGGCATTGAAAAGCTTAAATCTTGAATGGGGAAGAGCTATCCAAGGAGGAGTCCATAATCTACATGAGTTAAATGAATTTAGAATGAGGGCATATGAGAATGCAGCTATTTACAAAGCCAGAATAAAGATCATGACCAAAAAGTATTGCAGCGTCGTTTTGCTCCAGGAGATTGGGTGTTGTTATTCAATTCACGACTCTGGCTATTCCCCGAGAAATTAAAATCCAAATGGTCAGCCCCTTTTAAGGTGTCTCAGGTGTATGAGAATGCTTCCATAGAGCTCCATAGAGAGAGTGGGAGCAAGTTCAAAGTGAATGGCCAATGAGTTAAAAGATATTTGGGGGTGTTGGAAGAAGTTGGCTGAACAGAGGTCGTGTATCTAGATGAACCGTAGGTCTTGAGAGACTTCTATCGTACCACGACGTTAAATAAGGCGCTTCTTGGGAGGCAACCCAAACATCTTTTATTCTCTAACTCTTTTTATATATTTTGCTGTTTTTGATTTTTTTTCTAGGTTAGGTTGGTTCACTTCAGGAAGAGCATGAACAATACGGAACAACATTAGACCGGTGAAATGCAAGCGCCATTTTGTGAAACACCGATTAGGCACCGACCCTTTCCAGTGCACTGAAGGATTCAGGGAGAATCGGTGACCCAACCACGAATCGCAAAGTGAAATGTCAAAGGGGTGCCGACCCTTTCTAGTGCACTGAAGGATTCATGGCGAATCGGTGACCCAACCGACGAAGCGCCATATCAAATCTTGGATCGCTGGTCAGTTGCCGTTGTCAACTAGTGTACCTTGGTAGTAGATTTGTCATTAGTTTCTCACTCGGCGAAACACCGGATGCATTCTGCAACACGCTGGTCACCCACCGATCTTGTTTCCAGAAATGCACACAGGTAATAGTAGTAGCGGACACATCGGCGAATCGTCGATCCATTTCAGCGATCGTTGGTATGCCCTATGGTGGACTATTTCTGTTTTATATAAAATGCCCAAACCTTCACACTCCCCCATTTTTCATTTCTCTTTTTCCCCACCAGATTTCATTCTCCTAAAAACATTTCCTTCCTACCTAACCTTTATTAATAACTACCACCTAACCACCCAATAAAATTCCCCGCCTTTCAAACTTAAATACCCCCAAATTACTTTCATCTTCTTCACTCCACTATCACCTCAACTCAGCAGTAGTACGCAAGAATTCTCAGTGGTGGTAAGATTTTTGTCACTCATGCTCTAAGGTTCCTAATTTTATTGGTGGTACTTTGCTCTTGTTGTGTTTATCTTATGCTCTTTCTTTTCTATATGTGGGTGGATTTTGTTTTGTGGTGGTCACAAAGTTCCGGGTGTAATATGAGTAGACCACTCTCTCAAATTGCCCAATGATATATTGATTGACACCATTCTTAAGGGAAATTTGTCATTTTTGTTGGGTAAGGTTGAAATTGGTATACATCGACATGGGGGTGGTCGATGGGTTAAGTACATTCAGGTCGGATGCTGGCGGACCGCCGGTTGTGTTTCACTGGTGGGGCACCGTGGAGTTTAATATTTTCTCTAATTTCTTGTGCCCATCGGCGATTCCTTGGTGATTCATGGATCTGCGACCACCTTTCGCTAATGGTTCGCCGATGCCACCTGAAGACCATAACCTTCCCACCTAATTTCTTTCTTTTTGCTTTGCTCCGGATTTACAAATAGTTGCACAATACTAACTTTCATTTGCAGCATCATGTTTGTTTCCCTGCACTCTCACACAGGCCAAGCATCAATGCATACCACCAACACACAGGTTCGGTTTGGGTTGGAAAGAATGGAGGAATATTACTTTGCTTTCAAGGAGAAGCGTATCATCCATGTAGAAGCCCAAGTTGATGTGGAATCTTTCAAGATTGCATGCCCAAATATGTATTACTAGATTGGGATGTGTGCGATTGGGGCCCATTCACCATACTAGTTGACCCATATTTTTCAAAACTGGTGAGGGAATTCTATGCATCATATAGATCAATGCAACAACTCCTAAAACACAAGGGCCGCACTGAAACATTACCGTGCCTGACATCGGTATGGGTATGCGGGCAAGAGGTGACTGTAACTCCAGAGGAAATCAATTCTCTTTATTTGGTTGAGCCAATCCAATCACACCGAATATTCTGCTAGAAGGTGGAAGACAAAGAAAACCAATTCCAATGGGTAGCCAACATGATTGCAAATGGTCAACCATAATGGGACATCTCTAGGGGCCTCATTAATCATCGTGATATGAAATTCGAAGCTCGCATATGGTTAGACTTGGTTTGTGCAAGGTTAATACTCTCTTAGAATACATCGAAAGTCCCAATTAAAGTTTCCATTCTTATTTCTTTCATAATGGATCATGTACACATCAATGTTGGGGAGCTTATTGCCGATCAGTTCAAATGAAGGGACAAGCAGCAGGCCACGACATTGCCATTCCCTAACCTAGTGAGTATGTTATGTATGCGGGCTGCTTGCCCTTTGTTCCGACCATTGGATAGGGCTATGCAGGCCAACAGTGTGATTACATTGGCCACCAAAACTGATAAAGATGCTCCAGTTATGAAGCGGACAAAGTGTACAAGGTACAAGACTCCTCCACCACCTTCGGCATCTTCTCACACATCAGCCGTCCCGTTCGATACAGCTGAGTTCCACTCTCCCACACCTCCTGATTTGCTCAACATAGCACAAAGGGCCAAAATACATGAGAGGCAGCTTGTGCAGTTAGCCAAGGCTGTCCCATCTATGATACAACTTGCTATCAAGAAAGCCTTGCAACCTGCTAGAGATAAGTTGACAAGCCTATGCTCCAGAATTGAGGTCCTTTAGAGAGAAGTGGTTACTTTGAGAAAAGAGGTGGCCGCATTTAGTGCACATCCATCTACTAGCTACCCAACCCATTGTGAACCTGTAGGGATGCCCACGCAGCTCGAAGCACCCAGGAGTCCACCAGATGATTGGTGGGTGGGGTATGACAGTGATTTAGAGATTGTGTCTGATGAGAAAATATATCACAATGGACATTCACCATCTCCAATGCGCTCGGTGTATGATGTAGATCCTTCCAGGGCACCAGGAGGAGTGGCAACGACGTCTTACCATGAGCTTCGTACTCTGCTGGACAAATGGGTGGTGCCAGGTCCGCGGAAACCAGTGAAACTCCCACCTGATCCAATGAAACCTACGACTGAAGAAATGGCTTCTTGGAATTTTGATGTAGCCACATATACTTGGAAGTCGTGGCCCAACCACTAATTCAATCAGGCAGCCTCTTTCACCTTATTGTCTTTTCTTTTTGATACATTGAGGGCAATGTCTAATTTAAGTTTGGGGGTTGGGATGTTGCAATTTGTTAATAGGGTCCTTAAATGGATTATTCCTTTAGGACCCAAATTTCCTTGATGGTTGATGGTCAGTGATAAAATTGGGTCTTTACTTTGAATTACATGCATGACCCTAGTTTTCTTGTTTTCTTATCCGCTTTTGTAAATAGTAGGGTAGTAATTGAAACTCTGAGAATTTTATTTATACCATGGTTCTTTCTCGAGGAGCACTCATTTTTTTCTTTTCCTTTTTGTTGTAGAATTGGGTTGGCACTTCTCGATGATAGACTGTGTGGTGACTCTCTTAAGGGAAAATGCCATGTTGCTTTTGAGTCTTTTTATGAAATTGTTTTGAAAGGAACCACCAATTTTTTTTTGAAATGGAATAGTAAAATGAGGGCATGAAAATTAAGATAATGAGTAGATGTTTGAAGCTAGAGCATAACACTCTTTGTCATACGTTGTAAAATTCTTTTCTTGACTTATGAGTTTGCCTACTTTGATGTCCTAACTTGAAATCTTCTGGTGAAAATGACTCTTATGGGCCCTTTAAGGGTGATTCCTTGTGTGGTGAGGAATTTTTGATGAGTCTCATGCATGACTTCTTGTCTAGAACTTGTCCCAAGTGTGACTCAAGGAGAAATCCTAGATGTTGTTGCACTTAGAACATGATTTTAGGCTTTTCTTTGTCTAGCCACTTCACCCATATACCCTCCTGAAACATTGATCTTTGTTAACCAATGTTGAGCCTTAGACCCTTTCTTTGGCAACCACATTACCATCCTTAATACCATTCTTAATACCTCTTTTTGGCACCTATCCTCCCTAAGTTCTAGTGCTAAGATAATGATAAAATGAGGTTTCAAGCCTAAGAAAAAGGGGAGTGATAAAAAAAGGAGAAATGAGGCAAACGCCCAGGTTTGGGGGTGTGCAAGGGGAACATGCGAATGTGTCAAAATGCATAAATTGATAAGTCAAAAAGAGAAGAAGAATTTTGGTGAACTGGTGCTTCCTCTTGCGAAGATAAGGCTAGTTATAAGAGAAAAAGGGGTTATAAGGAGGGTCATCGAGAAATGAAAGTCAGAAATGATGAAAGGGGAGAAATAAAGTTAAGTGAGTGAAAAAAAGTTGATGGAATTAGGGAGGTTCTAGTCGCTAAAGTTAAATTTTCATCCTTCCCTTAACCCAAGCCTACATCATAACCCGCAAGTCCTAAATGATTTTAAGTGCAGCTGCTCTACCTTAGTGGCGAATTACATGAAGGGCAAGCCTATGAGTCAAGTTGTGTGTACGAAGATTTCTTTTGGGAGAGCGAGTGTGGTTATCTCTTCCAAATAAACCCTTGTGTGTATTTAATGATTTCATGACAAAAGAATAGGGATTTTCCTTTATGTGAGTGGAATCATCCCTTTTGAGGACATAAGTGCGTATAAAGTTAATATGTGGATAGGGCATGACAGGTGTAAACTCTAAAGCAAGTTTTGAATGTGCACTGATTATAACTTGAGATGTTATGTGTATTTCATGGATAAGTAATGCCCTTGTTTTACAAAATGAATCCTCTCATGAACCTTGTTTGTGAAAAGTGGTAGACTCTTGAAACATCTTCTTTGTTTTGATCTTTTGGGGAATTTTCTTCTCTTTTTCGGTGAGATTGGTGAACATTTTTAGGTTGTCATAGATAGGTGGTTAATGATGTTTAAACTTGTGAGGAGTGACATGTTTTCTATTGCTAAGAATTGCATTACTTGAGGACATGAAATGGCTCAAGTTTGGGGGTTTGATGAGTTGGTAAATTCACCAACTCATTGGGATCTTAAGCCTGAGTTTTGCTTAGTTTTTGAGTTTTTATGTGGATTTGATGCCTTTTTTGCGTTTGTTGTATGCAGATGACTAATGTGAAGGAAAGAGAAAGAAATGGAGAAAAAAGAAGGAAGTGGGTTGAAATTCAGCGTTCCGCCAAAGAAGATCGGTGAAACGCCGGTCAAGAGTTGATTCCCACTGCTTCTGGGAAACAAGCTACTGGAGAATTGGGGGTTGCCAATGGTGACTTACCGGTTTAGCCACCGAATGGCACCTGACTTGCTGGATTGAAGGGAAAAAAGATCAGCGGTGCATGGATGAAGATTGGTGAAACTCCAATAGAACCACTGCTGACTACTGGAAGGAAGCAAAATAGCAGAGAATGTAGCCGGGGGTCCATGAATTGCAACCGACAAACTGCCGGTCGTCCCTCCGGTTTTAGAATACTGCTCAGGGGAAAAATTATGCAGCACGAGAATTATAGACAGCAGTACAATGCCTAAAGGTAGGTTTATTTCCTACCTTAAGCCCAGAAACTCATCTCCAAGGGATGTATTTATCATCTAGTTCGGGTCAAGGATTCCAACTCTGAGACCCTAACTATCCAATCTGTTCCAGTGGTCAGCGAGTTCCCGGATGTTTTTCTTGAGGATCTTCTCGGAGTTCCCCCTGAATGGGAAATAGATTTCGAAATAAATCTCCTCCCAGATACTCAGCCCATCTCCATCCCTTCATACAGAATGGCTCCAACTGAGCTTAAGGAGTTGAAGGAGCAGTTGAAATATCTTCTTGACAAGGGTTTTATCAGATCCAACATCTCTCGCTGGGGTGCTCTAGTACTATTCGTGTATAAGAAAGACGGTACCCTCAGAATGTGTATAGATTACTGTCAGCTGAACAAGGTCACAGTCAAGAACAAGTATCCCCTACCTAGAATTGACGACCTGTTTGACCAACTTCAGGGAGCCAGTTGTTTCTAAAAAATTAATCTAAGGTCAGGGTACCATCAGTTAAGGGTTATAGAGTGTGACATACCGAAAACAACATTCATAACTCAGTATGGTCATTACGAGTTTGTGGTGATGTCTTTCGGGTTAACAAACGCCCCAACAACCTTCATGGGTTTGATGAACAGGGTCTTCAAGCAGTACCTGGATATGTTCGTCATTGTATTTATTGACGATATTCTGGTGTACACCAGAAATGAGGAAGAGCATGCCAATCACCTAAGGTTAGCATTACAGACATTCAAGGACCGCCAGTTGTTCGCCAAGTTTAGCAAGTGCGAATTCTGGTTAAAGTCTGTCACTTTCTTAGGTCATGTGGTCTCAGGTGAAGGGATATAAGTAGATCCTCACAAGATAGTTGCAGTGAAAGATTGGCCCAGACCTACCTCTCCTACTGAAATTAGGAGTTAGCTAGGCTTAGCTGGATATTACCGACGGGTTGTGGAAGGTTTCTCCTCTATAGAATCTCCTTTCACTAAACTAACTCAGAAAAAGTGAAATTTCAGTGATCGGATGAGTGTGAGAATAGTTTTCAGGAGTTGACGACTCGACTCACTACTGCTCCAGTTTTAACCTTGCCGGAAGGATCAGATGGGTTGGTTGTTTATTGTGATGCTTCCAGAGTTGGACTCGGTTGCGTTCTGATGCAGCGGGCAAAAGTGATAGCCTATGCCTTCAGACAACTCAAAATTCATGAGAAGAATTATCCAACTCATGACTTGGAGTTGGCAGAGGTGGTATTTACACTAAAAATATGGAGACATTACCTTTATGGGGCTCATGTGGATGTGTTCACAGATCACAAGAGCCTTTAGTATGTGTTTAGCCAGAAGGACTTAAAACCTGCGTCAGAGATGATGGTTGGAGTTGCTAAAAGACTATGACATGAGTGTGCTATACCATCCGGGAAAGGCCAATGTGGTGGCTTACGCCCTAAGCAGACGGTCTATGGGGAGTGTGGCTCATATTGAGGAAGGAAAAAAGGAGTTAGCGAGGGATCTTCACAGATTAGCCCGATTAGGGGTGTAGTTAGTGGATTCAGCCGAAGGTGGTCTGGTAATGCAAAGTGGGTCGAATTCATCTTTTGTAGTTCAACTTAAGTCCAGACATGATGAAGATACAGTTCTATGAAGGAGGTTGAGGCTTTCTCCAAAGGGGGAGATAGTGTGCTCCATTATCAGGGAAGATTGTGTGTGCCGGATGTTGAGGAGTTGAGACGGCAGATACTGGCTGAGGCACACAGCTTGAGATACTCTATTCACCCTGGTGCCACTAAAATGTACCTCGATCTTCGAGATATTTACTGGTGGAATGGCATGAAAAGAGACATTGCTGAATTCGTAGCCAAGTGCCCGAACTGCCAGTAAGTCAAGATGAAGCATCAAAGACCAGGAGGCATGACTCAAGATATTGGTATACCCACATGAAAGTGGGAAGAAGTAAATATGGACTTCATTACAGGATTACCCCGGACTCGTCGGCAGCATGAATCGATCTGGGTAGTAGTAGACCGGATGACTAAGTCAGCTCACTTCCTCCTAGTTAAAACCACAGACTCAGCCGAGAACTATGCCAGACTTTACATTCGAGAGTTAGTCAGATTCCATGGGGTGTCTTTATCTATCATTTCAGATAGAGGAACTCAATTTACCTCACACTTCTGGAAATCCTTTCAAAAGGGACTAGGCACTCAAGTCAAGCTCAACACAGCTTTCCACCCGCAGATCGATGGTCAAGCTGAGCGGACTATTCAGACCCTAGAAGATATGCTAAGAGCATGTGCGATCGATTTCAAGGGAAATTAGGATGACCATTTTCCTCTTATCGAGTTTGCATAGAACAATAGTGTTACACCCTGTAAGATTCCCGGCACCTAGATGGCCTACTCGCGCGTTGGTTAAGCATATTTGAAAGCCATATGTGCTAGAAAAAGGCCTGGGAAAAGATCAGACGTGAAACCTGTCGGACCATCGCGGAAGGAGCCGGGGTAGAGCCCCTCCGCGATGGCACCGTGTCATGGAGGCGGGGCCACCGCGTTGGCTCCGTGACACGTTGGGCCTGTCCAGGCCCAAGTATATAATGCCCCACTTCGGTTTTAAATCATTTCATACTTTAAATTTCCAGAAAATTCGCGTGAGAACAAAGAGAGTACGAAGGGGTTTATATAATATCGTCCGATTACGCTGCCAAACGTAGTCCAAATCTAAATTAACCTCAGGTACCGTGGTATTTAGCAGCAGGGAGCATTCCTACGAATTTTGTTTTGCGAAATACGTCCGACAAATCGTCGAGCTACCGGACTAAGGTAAGTAGAATTTCTCCAAACTAGTGTTAATGTGCTCCTAGCCTGAAAGTGAATACTTCTCCCTTCTGGACTTCCGAAAAATAGCAAGTTTTTGACCGTCTTTCGATAAGCCTAATTTTAGGCTATAAATGTATCGAAAGTGACGTTGTCTTTCAGTATAGTGATGTATTTAGTGCTAATTGACGTGTATACGAATGCAGTTGGGAGAAATAGCTGGAGTACTGACCGAGCTTCGTCCGACAGTCGGATAACTC
>JACEIK010011913.1:4095-33379 GCA_018107945.1 Datura stramonium | reverse complement strand
AAAAGGTATGATCCTATTTAATATTTTTATTATTAAATATATTGCTTGTGTTTCTAATTTTAAATTATCCATTGAAGGTATGGTCATAAATGAAGTGTTTCAAGTATCATCATTCATCTAAAAATGGATAGACTTTAAGAATTACTTGAAGCATAAACGCAAGGAGATGACTCTTGAAAATCAGATAGTTCATCTGAGGATAGAAGAAGACAACAAGGCTGCGAAAAAGAAGTCTTGTGTAAATTCAACAATTTAGGAGGAATATTATTGAAGAAGTAGCAACAGATAACAAAAAGAAAAAGAGATCGTCTGGACCAAAGAATTATCCGCCTAAAAAGAAGTTCACAGGTAATTGCGATAACTATGAAAATGCTAAACATAATGTTGTTGACTGTCATGCTCCAAAGAAAGACAAGAAAAGGAATCAAGCAAACATGATTAAAAAGAATGAGGAAATGGAGAACTTGTGTGCCATGTTGCTAGATACAACTTGGTAGAAAGCTCCAAGGAGTGATGAATTGATTCACAAGCCACTCGTCATGTTTGTGTGAATAAAGAGTTGTTTTCTTCTTATGCTACTACAGGTCCAAAGGAGTCTATATTTATGGGAAAATTCTCAACTTCTGAAATTAAAGGAGTTGAAAAGATATGTTTGAAGATGACTTTTGGCAAAGTAGTGACTCTCAACAATGTTTTCCATGTTTCAGAAATTCGCCAGAATTTAATTTCTACTGCACTTCTTGTTAAAAATATGTTTAAACATGTGTTTATTTCTGAAAAAGTTGTACTTAGTAAAAATAAAATGTACATAGAAAAAGATTACCTGATTGAGGGCCTTTTTAAGTTGAATGTAATAGTTGTTGATATGAACAAAGTTGAAGCTTCTTCTTACTTACTTGAGTTGACTTTTTTATGGCATTCACGTTTAGGACATATCAACTTCAAGAAATTTAAATCCTTAAACTTAATTCACACTGATATTTACAGCAGAAAGTCAATACTATCTCGCAGTAAAAAAATTATTTCATAACTTTTATAGATGACAACACAATATATTGCTGTATTTACTTATTGAATATTAAAAATAAATCAATTAGTATTCAAGCAATACAGAACTGAAGTTAAAATGCAACTAAACTACAAGATTAAAATAATAAGAAGTAATAGAATTGGTGAATATGAATCTCCTTTTGAAGAAATATGTTTGGAATATGAAATTATTCATCAAACAACGTAACTGTCCTTTACTTGCCACTATCTAATGAAATTACAAAAATGGACAGTAGAACTTTAAAGGAGATGGTGAATTTCTGATTGGTAGGTTCTGATTTACCCCAGAACTTATAGGGAGAAGCTATTCTTACAACTAATAGAATACTCAATCGAATTTCTCATAGAAAAATATATCCATTCCATATGAAAAATAAAAAGGAAGAAATTTCAATCTAAAATATTTTGAAGTATGATGTTTGGAGAAATTACAAGTTCCTAAATCCAAAAGGATAAAAGTATAGTAAAAAATTATTGATTACGTTTTCATAGGATATGCCACAAATAGTAAAGCATATCGATTTCTGGTTCACAAATCAAAAAATTTTGACATTCATATTGATGCTTTAATTAAATCAGATCGTATTGATTATTTAAAATACATATCCGTATGAAATTGAATGTGAGACTCTAGCATAAGGTCTAAATGACCTCAGGAAGAATCAAATGAAAATATTCATAATGAGAAAAATTCAATACATAGCAAACATCAAAGGACATGTACATCCTTTGGATCGGTTTTTCTAATATTTTTATTAAAAAATGAGCCTCAAACCTTTAAAGAAGCCATGTATTCCTCAGAAGCACAGTATTGGAAAGAGGTAATCATTAGTGAAATAGAATCAATATTAAACAATCACACTTGCGAATTGGTTAATCTTCCTCCAGGAAATAAACCCTTAAGTTTCAAATGGATTTTTAGTAGAAAAATTAAGGATGCTGGTACTATTGAAAAATATAAGGCAAGGCTTGTTTCCAAATAATTTTGACAATGAGAAGGTCTTGATTAATTTGATAGCTAATCGTCGATAATGAAGATTACATCCATTCGAGTATTAATAGTGTTGGCCACCATATATATAGTGTTAAAATCCATCAAATGGATGTTAAAAAACCTTTTTAAATGGAAATTTGAAGGAAGAAATGCTACACTACAAATTTTTTTTGTCGGTTTCATGATATGATATGCTTATGTTGGAAGATTTAACGGTATGTATGCACATGCTAAAGGATTTAAGTAGTGGGGAATATTTAGTATGAATGTATCGAGGGATTGGAGATGTAAACGAGTTGATAAATGAGCAAATAGTGTTACCCGAAAGCAATCCGCACGGGACCACACATCGCGGACCCCCACCTTCCGCGGGGAGTTGCGTGTTGTGACCCTTCGTGTTGTGACCACCTCTCGCACTGGCACGATGCAACCCTAGTTCCACTACCTAATATATATATATATATATATATATATATATATATATATATATATATATATATATATATATATATGTTAAGTGTGTGTATTGGGATCATTTGCAAATATTTTCATAAGACATCACACGAGTTTGCCCTAGGTTTTCAAGGGATTTGAAGGAGAACAAGTATCAAAACTTCATCAATTACCTTCTCTTCTTAATTGAAAGTTTTGGAAGCTAAAAGGAGCATTCCTACAGAGTTATATTATTGATTTGGCTCAAATTGGTGGAGCCCTAACTAGTTGGAATTGGAGAAAAACTCCCTCTGTTGATGCTAAGACTGTCTACAAGCCATAGTAAGAACATCTACCTTCTAATTTGTGAGTCAAGAGTTGGGTTGCTCTTATGGTGACTTGGTGGTTGTTCCATATGTGTGTATGATGTTGCTGCCCAAATTTTTAGGGATATACAACTAAGTTTTCATCCTTGTAAGCTAGAGACTTGAAGGATTCCAAGTCTATGCTTGAAGTAATATTGCTGGCCAAGTTGAGTTCGGCAAGTCAAGATATGTTAAGGTTAACCTCCCTTTGACAATTTTTTTTCGTCAGCGACTTATCGTCTTTCATAGTAATATTCGTGGCTATATTATATTATTGGTTAGCCGTTGAAAGTTGAACCTATGAACTAAGTTAAGTGTCCCTGACGAAATTTTCCACATTTAGCTTTGCCTTCTGATAGAGGCGACACAGGAGCAATTCGTTTGAATTGTTGTTGCTTAGGTTGGCTACTGATATCTTGTCGCCTTACCGATGTCATAAGGGCTTTGTGGCTAGCTGTTGAGCCTGTCTTGCTAATTTAGGTAGCATAACGAGTAACCCAGCAATAGAACTCCATGTTTATGATGCCTATATGTGATAAAGCTCTCCTTTGGCGTATCTTGGCGCTTATAAAGCTAGAATGCTAGTATTGTAATTCTACCTACAGGTTAACAATCATTGTAATTGCCTATAAGGCTATTCTGGTAGGATGTTCAGAGTTATGTCTTGTTTTTAGCAACCCTGTAGTTAGTTTAGGAAAGGACCATATAGTTTGTCCACCCGCGACTTTATTGTTCACTTACATGCTATTAGTATACTGTATGCCTTCAAAGTGATTATGCTTAGCATTCCATAAATTACCTTTAGAGTCCTAGTTTTTGTGGCTGCCAATGGGCTACCCAGTTTAGATATAGGGAGCTACACATAATATTAGTGATCTTATAGCTCGTTATAACAATCAAATTGTCGATCAAGTCGCTCAGAGCCACACCCTTTTATTCTAGGCTAGCTGGTTCTATAATTGTCTTCATGACTATCCGATTAGCTGTGCAAACATAAATCACGCCTTTTGAATGTTATACAAGTTGCCTGTCATGACCCAAGTTGGGATCCCGAACCGAGACATGGGACTTAAAATCACGAATGGCTCCAAGCTAACCCGTGACACATACATAGCATGAATAAGAGCATCACTTAGCAGAAATAAAGCATGGACATGATATAAGTGGAAGTCTGCATGACATAATAATATAAGCGTAGAAAGAAATCAACAACGCTGAATCATCTATACATAGTTGTCTCTAAACATATGATGAGCTAATGGGACAACACCCTAAATTAGATCGCTAAGTTTGAAACTAAAAGCCATAAATAAAGAGACATGAATCAAAACTTTCGTCCTCAGATTATGAGGACTCACCAAAACTGGGGGTGATACTGGACTGAAGCAGCAGCGAGCTAGAATTGGGACTGAGTCGGATCACCTGAACCTATATCATGAGATGATATAACATAGAATATGTGGTCAATACTTTGAATGAACTGTTTATGTAGAGAAAGTAAAACATACTAGTAAAACAATAGTCTGAAATCATGAGTATAAAATAAGATAGAAAATGAGAATAAGGAAAACATGCTAATCATCATATTCCTGAAGTAATCATAATCATGGGATATTCATCATAAGATAAAAATAATGGCCCAAGGTTTAGAAATCGAAATCATGTAGTGTACCATGCTTGAAATCATAAGTGAAAACTCATAAACTGATCAATGGGTCAAATATGCTATAAAACATAATATAATAATACATGAACATAAGTAACTGAAAATATGAGGAATAATGGGAGGCTTCGTCATAATCGACACCATCACGATAGAGCTTACATGATGCCCCAACTATATCGCTCAAGTGGGCAGAGCCGTCCTAAGCCTTGCAAGGGCAAAGAATGATTAAGGTGTGATATCATTGTGTGCCCTTGAGCAGGGAAAATACTCTCTGGAGAGGTCTCAAATAAGAATATATACCTATGGTGGCACGTAGTTATGAGACCGGGGTCCTCAGAATCCCTGGCCTACTCGGTGCTAGACACTACTTCCAAAATATGCATATAGCTCATAATTGTCTTCTCGAAACATAACTTAAATCTATTACTTGGGAGTATTGACATCAAAAATTTCTTTAAAATTTATCTTGTAAGCCTTGGCTGAAAATATCACGATGAAACACTTGAGTTTACATTGGTTTTCCCAAATCATGAAATCATACATACTTGAATAAGGCTTCATATTTCAAAATCGTGGAATCATAAGTTTAGGAATTTGTAAACATTCATGCATACTTAAACTCATGGGCTCATAAGCTTGAAATTCATAAATCATGCATAATAGGGTAAAATCATCATAAACATGAAACCATGAATTAGTAAGTAATTTGAGAGTCAACTGCCCTAATAACCATAAATCATCTATTAGAACATGAGGGAATTGAACCCATAGAGATATCATGGATAGTTTCATTGAATTAGGTTAAATTCTAGAATTTTAACATAACATGCTTGGAGACTTAAAATCATATAATAGGGATGAAATTGGGCATGAGGGTGAAAAGATTTCCCCCATCCATAACCCTACATACTTGGCTTGAAGAACCTTCAACTTGATTGGAGACCCAAAGGGAATTGAGATGAAAGAGATGATGAAACCCTAGCTTCTCTTGAGGGGATTTGATCTTCACTTAGGGGTATTAGGAGTAGAATGAGAGTTTAGGATGATTAAAACCCTTAAAAACACCCTTTAGGAGGGTTAAAATGACTTATTTTAGAAGTTAGGAACTTAGGAATCACAAAAACACTCTAAATGATCTGACGGGAAATTGACACTGCCAGACCCCATGATTCACCCAATGAGAGACCCGAGGACCCGTTAGGACACTTGACGGGTCGTCACCTAATCCGTTGCTACTGGTCAAGTTTTCCAGTCTTCTGTTCTTTTCTTGATGCCTCCACTTAACGATTCATCTTAACACTTAACAAATCACTTCACTACTCGTTAAGACTCTCTGAAACCCAACTTTGCACCAACCTTTCTCACTTAACGAGTCACCTAATGGATCGTTAAGTGACTTAATGGATCGTTCCTTAATTCTTGAAGTATTCTGGAAATCAACATTTTTATACAACACTGCACAACCAACGGTTTACTTGATGACCCGTCAGGTCACTTGATGCATCACTCAACGACTCGTTCTGTGACCTAATGTAGATTTTCCTACTTTCTTCGTTTTAGTCCTCAGGTCTGATCTTAGGGACTTTTGAGGTATTATATTATCTCCCCCTTAGGAACATTCGTCCTTGAATGTAGATTAAGCATACTAGAAGGCTAAGAAAAGAACTGTAAATCCAAAACAGAACAATTATAGCTGAAAACTGATAAAGTGACTAAATCTGTACACGAAACACATGACTGAACTGAATTCATGAAACAAACATGCATGCTATGACATGAAAGGAACTTAGAGACATGAACTTGACATGAAACTGAATAGAGTACTAAGAAGAAACTGGTACCTCATGCTGGAGTATGCCGGAAGGGAAAAGATGTGGGTATTTAGCCATCATATCTGCTTCTGCTTCCTAAGCAACACCCTCAACAAGATGATTTCTCCATAAAACTTTCACAGAAGCTACCTCCTTATTCCTCAACTTCCAAACCTAACGATCAAGGACCTCAACTAGAAACTTATCATAAGTAAGGCTATCCTTTACCCCAATGCTTTCTACCGGAACAACTAAAGCTAAATCACTAATGCACTTTTTTAATAGAGATACATGAAAAGCTGGGTGCAGCGAAGCTAACTCTGCTGGTAGCTCTAACTCATATGCCACCTTGCTAACTCGCCTCAGAATCCTATATGGACCAACATATCGGCGAGTAATCTTTTCTTTCTTACCGAATCTCATAACTCCCTTCATAGGAGACACCTTCAGAAACACCCAATCATCAACCTCAAACTCAAGATACCTTCTCCTAACATCCGCATAATATTTCTAATGACTATGAGCTGTTTTCAGCCTCTCCCTAACAAGTTGAACTTTCTCCATGACCTCATGAACTAAACCTAGCCCTATCAACATAGCTTCACCTACCTCGAACCATCCAACAGGTGATCTACATCTCCGCCCACAAAGAGCCTTAAATGGAGCCATCTGAATGCTAGAGTGATAATTGTTATTGTAGGCAAACTCGATAAGAGGCAAATGATCATCCCAACTACCTTTGAAATCAATTACACAAGCTCTCAACATATCCTCTAGAATCTAGATGGTTTGCTCAGCCTGACCATCTGTCTGCGGGTAAAAAGTTGTACTAAGCTTCACCTATATACCAAGGTCCTTCTGAAATGACCTCCAAAATTGAGAGGTGAATTGAGTAACCCTATCTGAGATGATGGAAAAAGGAACTCCATGCTACCGAACCAACACCCATATGTAGAGACTAGCATAATCCTTGGCTGAATCTACAATTTTGGCCGGTAAGAAATGTGTTGATTTGGTCAACCTATCCATAATCACCCATATAGTCATACTGTCTGCTTGTATGAGGCAATCCTGTAATAAAATTCATGTGGATATCTTCCCACTTTCATGTAGGAATGCTGATGTCCTGAAGAATACCTCCAGGTCTCTGATTCTCAATCTTCACCTGTTGGCAGTTTGGATACTTAGCCACAAATTCTTCTATATCCTTCTTTATGTCATTCCACTAATAGACTTCCCGTAGATCACGATACATCTTGGTGGAACCTAGATGGATAGAGTACCGAGAGCCATGAGCCTCACTCAACATCCGCTCTCTCAAGTCATCCACATCCGAAACACACAAATGATCCTAATATCAGAGTACACCATCTCCCCTTTGGGAGAAAATCTCAACTTTCTGATTTTGGACAGCTTCTTTCAACTTCACTAAGATAGGATCCTCATTTTGCCTTACTTTAACCTCCGTCACCAATGAAGATTCCAACCTTTTTTGAATAATAACACCACTATCCGTCGAATCTGTAAGGAAAACTCCTAAATGAGCAAGCCTATGGACATCCTTTTCTCCTATTTTCGACATGGGACACTCTCTCTATGGACAACCTGCTAAGAGCATCAACCACTACATTAGCCTTGCCCGGATGATAAAGGACACTTATGTCATAGTCCTTGAGAAGATCTAGCCATCTCCTTTGCTGCAAATTCAGGTCCTTCTGGGTAAACACATACTGAAGGCTCTTGTGGTTTGTGAACACATCCACATGCACCCCATATAAATAGTGCCTCCAAATTTTCAAGGCAAACACCATTGCTGCTAACTTTAGGTTATGCATCGGATAATTCTTCTCATGAGTCTTAAGTTCTCTAGAGACATAAGCAATGACCTTACCATGCTGCATCAACACACAACCAAGGCCAATCCTCAAAGCTTCACAATACACAACGAAGCCATCCGTGTCCTCCGGTAAAGTCAATATTGGGGCTGAAGTAAGTCGAGTCTTTAACTCCTGAAAACTCTTCTTACGAGCATCATACCACTGAAACGTGACCTTTTTCGGGGTCAACTTAGTCAACGGTGCTGCAATTGATGAAAATCCCTCTACAAACCTTCAACAGTAGTCAGCTAAACCCAAAAAGCTCCTAATATCCATAGGACTGACAGGTCTAGGCTAGTTCTTTACCACTTTTATTTTCTGAGTGTCTGCCTGCATACCCTCACTAGACAACATGTGACCCAAGAATGCTACAGAGTTCAGACAAAACTCATACTTGCTGAATTTAGTAAACAACTGATGATCTTTGAGAGTCTGCAACACAATCCTCAAACGAGCAGCATGCTCCTCCTCTCTCTAAGAGTATATGAGGATATCATCTATAAACACAATCACAAACATATCCAAATACTTCTTAATAACCATATTCATAAAGTCCATAAAAGTAGCAGGAGCATTCATTAGTTCAAAAGACATGACTACAAACTCATAGTGACCATACCGAGTCCTAAAATCTGTCTTCGAAATGTCACTCTCCCTAGCTCTGAGCTGATGATAGCTGGATCTGAAGTCTATCTTTGAAAAACACTTAGCACCTTGATGCTAGTCAAACAGGTCATCAATCCTGGGGAGGGGATACTTATTCTTGATTGTGACCTTGTTCAACTGCCAATAATCAAGGCACATGCTAAGGGAACCATCCTTCTTCCGAACAAAGAGAACTGGAGCACCTTATAGGGACTTACTAGGCTTGATGAAACCCTTATCTAGGAGATCTTTCAACTACTCTTTCAACTCCTTTAACTCAGTTGGAGCCATTCTATAGGGAGTAATGAATATGGGATACATATCAGGGAGAAGGTCAATACCAAATTCAATCTATCGCCCGGGAGGGACTCCTGGTAGATCATCTGGGAACACCTCTGAATACTCACATACAATAGAAATTGACTGAAAAGTCGGGGGTCTCAAACATAGAATCTTTAACTTGAACTAAATGGTATACACAACCCTTGGAGATCAACTTTCTGGCCTTAATATAGGAAATGAAGTGCCCTACAGGTACAACTGAACTACCCTTCAACTCTAGGACTGGTTCAGTCGAAAATTAGGACTCTACCATACGAGTCCTATAATTGACCGAGGCATAACAAGCATGTAAACAATCCATACCAAAGATAACATCAAATTCATTCATATCTAAATCCACTAAATCAGCTAAGGTGAACTTCTGAAGAATTGCGATAGGGCAATTTTTGTACACCCGTCGAGCTAAAACTGATTCGCCGACAGGAGTAGAGACTGAGAAGGGTCCTGATAGGATTTTGGGGACTGACACCAAAGCTAACAACAACATAAGGAGTCAAGAAAGATAATGTGGCCCTTAGGTCTAACAATGCATAAACATTTACATGGAATACTCATACATACCAATAACCACATCAGGTGCACTTTTGCTCCTGACAAGATGGAAGTGGATAGAACCTGTTTTGGCACTATCCACCACCCACACTAGAAGAGGCGCCCTGCTGAGATAGGTGAGCTTCTAGAGCTACTGAAGTGGTGGCTGAGGCACGACCTCTACCATTACTCTGTTTAGCTAATGGTTAATCTCTATGCATATGTCTAGGCTTCCCACACCCGAAGCAACCATTAGTTCCAACCAAACACTCTACGGGGTGCCTTCTACCATACTTCCTACAAGCAAGAAAAGTGTGCTCTTCTATCATGCTGCTCTAACCCCTATAGTCTAACGTTCTGCCTCTCTGATCTCCTTGAGGTCTAGATGGAACACTAGTTGATAATGGAGCTGGGGCTGACGACCTCTGATGGGACTGAGGGCGATGTCTACCACTGGATCTCTACTGGAAATACCCATAGCTCCCTATCCTGGCCCTCTTGGCCTCTCTCCCCTTCTCCTTCATCTGCTCACCTCTATCTTCTGGGCATATATTATTAGTCGGGAGATATCTATATCATTAATCAGCATAACAGTCCTGCATTCATTAACCAAAGAATCCACAGCGCTATTCACAAACTTTCTCATATGAGCCCTCGGATCAACAACCATCTTTGAAGCATACTTGGACAGCTGGGTAAACTTAAGGGCATACTCCTGAACAGTTATGTCATTCTGCTTTAGGTTAACGAACTCAGCTGCCTTTGCTTCCCTCAACTCTCGGGGGAAGAATCTATGCAAGAAAGCCGTAACAGACACATCCCAACCAACGGGGATTGCACCAATTCCTTTGCTCTCCTTTCACTACCGGAGCCATATATGAGCGACCCCCTTGAGATGATAGGAGGCTAAGTCTGCACTATCCTCTCCTGAAACACCCATAACTTGGGTAATCTTTTGGACCTCCTTGATAAAGTCATGTGGGTCCTCGTCCACCTTTGATCGATGAATCACAGATGGGTTCATTCTGATTAAGTCTCGCACCCTAGTAGCCGCTGCATTTCCATTTTGGTTCTTATGAGCCACAACCTGCTGGTTAACCTGAGCGGTCATGGCATGTGCTAACATTTCAAATGCAGCCCTGAACTCCACATGAGTGACCTGCTCCGGCAAAGGATCAACTGGAGCTGGCGGGACTAGCTGGTGCCGATCTCCATTGCCATTTCCATGGCCATTGTCGTTGCCATTTATTCTTCCATTGACTTGGATGGGAGGCATATTTTTACAAACGCATATAACATGAGTTAGAGGAATAGAGAGAGACGTACCTCATCATAGGACGTAGATCATGAAAGAAGGAAAATTTTATAAAACATATCATAGCCTCTTCCCCATAAGTATGACACACTTCACACTCATTGAAAAGATACTACATAATGCGGCTTTCAGACACTCTAGGACACACCTAAATTTTTGCACTGATATCAAGTTTATCATGACCTGAGCTAGGACCCATGATTGAGACACGGGACTTAGAACCACGAATGACTCCTATCACGATCCAAACTTAGACCTCGGACGTGAAATGGGACTTAGAACCATGAATGGATACATACAAACCCATGACATAGTATAATTCTAACATAACAACAGCTAATAGATTCTATCTGAGGGGAAGCTTAACTGAAATTTAGGTGATAATAAGGAAAGGATAAATTCTAATAGTAACATTAAGTCATAAGTTGAAATTAGTACTACACTGCCTGAAAGCCTCTACTAGTCTGATGAGCTATTGGGACAAGCCCCCAACTAACACCAAAATTTCCAACTAGAAATATACTGAAATAAAGAAAACATAACCCCCATACTCGGAAGATGAGGACTCACCACTGACAGCTGATAGAGTCTGGAATGTGTCTAACTATGGGGCTGAGTCTAGATACCTAGATCTATATCATAAAATGATATAACACATAAAGTATACGGTCAGTACTTGAAATGTATATGGGAAACATAACTGAAATTAGAAAATATGCAAGTACACTAAGAAAGTCTGTCTGAATATATAACTGCATGCATAACTAAGGTGAGGTACAATGACCCTAACTGAGATGCATAGATACTGACATGATATGCTCGTTTGAAAATATTTAATGGAAAACAAGTAAATCTAGTTTTTAGGTTATGTACATGTACTGAACACTGAATCTGAAATCATAAACTGAAAACTGAACTGAAATAACTATACTAGAACTGAAACTAAACTATACCGTGGGAGAGACTATTAACCGAAAAACACCAATGTGAGCTTCATGGAGCCCAACCTGTAACCTCAGTTGGAAGTGTGTTCTTACCTTGCCAAGGGTAAGACTCTGGATGGCGTGATATCACTCATGAACTTAGGGAGACAATATCTAATAATGATGACCCCTGCATGCGCCCATTGAGGCAAGAGAGACACTCTCAAATAACAAGGATCCCGTATTCCTTAGGGTAATGGAAACATTCTTTACTATTGAGAATTCCTTATCCTACGGTGGCACATAGTTCTGAGACCTAGGTATGCAGGAACCCTAGCCTACTCAGTGCTATGTACTACTCCTAACTAAACATAAAGATATATGTAATTGAAAGTCTGAAGCTAATGTCCTAAGACTAGCCAGAACCACTTTACCTAACAAGGATCCCTAGAGTCTAAAGGACCATGAACATGCTAATACTGAGGGCTCAAATCTGGTGTTCTAAGACTAGGCAGGGCTACTTTCTAACTAGCAGGAGGCCTGTGAGTCTAAAGAACCATAAGCATGCTGATCATACTGATATCATGAAAATCATAGACTCAAATCATAGTGTAAATCATATGTACTGACTTCATGGAAAAATCATATATCTTAAATGGACCATATTTTCGAAAAAAACTAATTCACGGGATAAACTTTGAGAAATCATGCTAACATCTAATCATGGGAACTCATCATGCAATTTAAAGTGAAATCATGAACATCATGTGCTATTTATCATAAGGATCTAAAAAATCATGGAAGACATGAGAGAAAACATTCATAGAATAGAAATCCTAAGACATGCTTTTCTAGGGAATCAAAGTAGCTAGGGTTTTGGACATATATTGGGACTCAAGGATGAAAGAAGATCCTTGTTGAATTCCTACATACGTGGCTTGAAAAAATCCCCCACTAGCAGTTGAATCTTGAAGCTCTTGGAGAGGAACCCTAGTTGTTCTTGAGCCTTGAGAGGAAGAGAAAAGAAGAACTTATGGGTGTTTTGGAATGGAATGAGGGGTTAGGATAGGAAAACCCTTTTAATTCGACCCTTCGGATTCCCAAAATGACATCACTTAAGAGTTAGAAGCATAGAATTTTACTAAAATACCCTTGGAGATTTGCCTTAAATATCTGCCCGCCAGTGCTAAAGACCTACACAACGGGTCATTGTCCACCATAACGACTCGTTGGATCCAACCATTCCTTCTGGAGCAAATATGTAATTTTCTGATTCTTCAACCAACGATAGACAGGATGACCCGTTATCATACACCACTAGTCATTACATCCTTTCGTTGTTATAGGGCCAAAATTCTTTGAACTTCACATAACGGGAATCATAACTAATCATCATAGGGTACCATGAGTCATACTATGACTCATTGTCGATGGGACCCTTCTTGCATATTCTCTAAGCTTATTTCCCATGACTCTCACTATGATTTTTTACAAGTCACCACGAGTCGTCACTTGATTCGTGGTTTTGGGAAAACCTTGAGCAATTCTTGAACTGTTGCTCATGATGGGGACATCACATCTACTCACATCAACTCATGAGTCGTGACATGAGTCCTTGCATATAGGCCCCAAAACTTCCACTAAATGCCTACCACGATTTTGACCACAACTCGTGGTATCACCCAACGAGTCGTACCACGACTAGTTCTGAGGAATTTTTTTTACTTTTCTGCTGGTTCTTGCTTTAAGTTTGGGGTCTGATCTTAGAGAATTTTGGGGTGTTACATTATCTCCCCCTTAGGAACATTCGTCCTCGAATGGAGACTAACTAAGAGTAGGGAGAGCTGCAATCCCAAGAAACTAAATACTAAAGGCTGAGTGCTGATGGAGTATCTGACTCCGGGTTGAATTACATAGCTAAACTAAATTCATGAATCATGCATGCATGCTATGACATGAGAAGGACTGAAAGACCTGAGATTGGCATGAACTAAGTAGAGTACTAAGGAGGAACTATTTTTCCAAATTGAAACTGAGCTGGTAAGGACGGAGTTATAAATTCCAAAACTACTTTCTAGTATCTGAATAGATGACATGATAACTGATCTGATAGAGAGTAAGAATTATCTAAATTCAACTACCTAAGTAGTCCCTTCTACTGGCTGATTGCTCTATAAAACCTTCACTAAAACCGCCTCCTCATTTTCCCCAACTAACGAACATGCTGGTCCCAGATTTCAACTAGAACCTCCTTCTATTAGAGTATCCATTCCTATCAACACTTCGTCACCCTGACATCTCATCTCCTCATATAAGAACATCATGCTAACAGCATCCACTCCCTAAATGCTAACACATAATGCAAGCCTATCATTACACTCATCTTATGGCTCCGCTATAACTTTTACTCTTCCAAAAACTCCTCAAACTCCCCGACATGGCTAACAACTGCACTTCATGAACTCCTACCTATCGAGCATCCAACGCATGGATGGGGAGTCAATTCAGGGTATATCCATTGCAACCATCATTTCTGTTATGGGTGAACATACATAGGGTTAAGAGTAAGGAAATTGCAAGCACGAATCAGTTACAAAAATCTAAACTGAGCACATACATGAGGAAGCATGATATGCTGAGCCGTTAAGGAAAATTCTAAGGACTGATTTCATAGGGCTGCACTACTGGGAGACATGAGCTTACATATCTAACTGGTTTCATGACATAAAGCTGAGATTTATGGATTCATGGGGTGAGACTGGGATCACTGACTGAAGCGATTACCTATCATTCTAGAAATATAAACATAGGCATGAGTAGAGTGTAATGTTGACTGAAACATAGGGGAATGCACCTGAATAGGAATGGATCGACATCACATAGATATTGTCTCCAAAACATCCCTACTAGAACACTCAAGACTTGACTTGGCCCTTCAACTTATCATCTCCCTCATAGCTTAAAGTCATCATTCTAAGACTCTTGGATCCTCTTCACTTTCTATTCTCCTCTAAAGCTATTACTGTAGGCTTCATACTTATAATCATTTCATACCATCCACAGACAATTCTGATACGAGGATGCAATAAGAGTCTTATACCTTATACTGTGACTCCTGGATCTAACAATATGCAAGGATCAACATGAAAAGCTCATAACATACCTGTGACTACCTCTAGTGAGTTTCCCCAATCCTGACGTGATGACATGGCATAGAAGCGGTCCTGACACTGTTCTTTACCTGCACCAGCTGATGCACCCTACTGAGGTGGGTGGGCTGTAGGAGCTACTTAAGAGGTGGATGGGGCTCTACCTTCGCCCTATTTAGCTGCTAGGCAATCTATGAGTTTATGGCCCGACTTGACACACTAAAACCAAGTGCCTGAACTAGCCATGCACTCTCCCAAATTGTTATTTTGATAGTTCTTGCAAGCTGGGTATGTAATCTCTCTTACTCTAGGTTTGTATGGAAAACTGATTGTCAATGATGCTGGGACTAATGACCTCTGACGGGACTGGGAATGAGGTCCACTACTCGTCCTTTGCTGCTGGGAATACTCCGAATCCCCTGTCCTTGCTCTCTTGTCCTCCCTTTCCAACTCCTTTAACTTTTCTTCCTTGATCTGTTGGGTAAAGATCATGAGTCTAGAAATGTCCATGTCACTGATAAGCATAGCAGTCCTACACTCCTTAACCTTAAACCTGAAACTCAATTTATGAACCTTCTCATGAGAGCTCTCGGATCGGCCACCATCTCCAGTGCATGCATTGACAATCGGAAAAACTCCAAGGCACACCCCTGAATAGTCATGTTGTTCTGCTTCAAATTGACGAACTCGGCTGCCTTCGTCTTCCTCAACTCTCGACTAAAGAACCTATCCAAGAAGGCTATCGTGAACTCATTCTAACTCACTGAAGTTTCACCTACCCAATGACCTTCCTTTCATTATCTAAACCATATACGTGCAACCCCTTCAACTGATAGGAGGCTAACTCCACACTTTCCTCACCAGTCACCCCCATAATCTGGGTGATCTTCTGAGTATCCTCTATGAACTCATGTGGTTCCTCATCCATTTTCAACCCAAAGAATTCCAGTGGATTCATTCTAATAAAATCTCGTACCCTTGCCGCCCTAGAGTTCCCATTAGGGTTCACGGGCGCCATCGCCTGATGGTTGGTCTGTTCTATGACGACCTACACCAACACATGAAATACAGCCCGAAACTCTACATGGGTAACCTACTCATTCATTGGGTTCGCTAGGGCTGGCTGGTGCCCATTACCGTTTCTCCTTCCATTTGTTCATCTGGGAGGCATTTTCTGTGAATGCATAAAACACAAGTTAGAAGAGGAACTTTTAGACACTACTGGAAATTAGGCCTATGGAAATGCCCACAAAACGGTTGCCATAGAGAGGTAAACCGTTCCAATAGAGCTATGGCAACGATTTTCTGGGCGTCTCATCTGCTCGCGTAGCCATAGGTCTATATCAACGGTTAAGGATCACCGTTGCCATAGACCCATCTATAGCAACGATTATTTAATATTTCAGGTGCGATAATTATTTATTCTATTGGAACGATTTTCAATCGTTCTCATAGAGCTTTGTTGCAACGGTCTAGATATATATTGGAACAGTTCGTTAAGGTTATTGCAATGGCAACATACATAAAACCATTGCCATAAACAACTGAACCGTTCCGATTGATCTATGGCAACGAAAATTTGTCCTATGGAAACAGGTTTATATATTGCAACAGTTGTTTTTTAATTAAAGATTAACAACAAATTCACATATTGCAATGGTTTGCATGAGCTACAACAATGGTTTATGTGACCTATTTTAACAGTTTGTTGTGACCTATTGCAATAGTTTTATATGACATATCGCAACAAGTTAATGTGACCTATTACAACAGTTTAGATTAAATAGTATCCCTGGTAATTTCATGTGTAATAAATTATACTATAATACACTACAAATTATATAAATCACAAAATAATTTTTTTTCATGAATATTCATAATCCAAAATATCCAACAAGCAGCTAGTATTAATACCCACCCCTTAAAGCAAAATCTTCAAATACAAATTATAAGTTTTACATGCTTTCAAGAGTTAGATAAAGTTCAAAATGTTCGATAGCAAAAGAACATAAAAAATTGATCAATAATATTCTAAAATCTTCTCAAGAAAGGTCAAGGATCTCCACCATTTTGTTCTTCCCTTTCTTCATTTTCGACACCTACAAAAGAGGATAAATAATGTCATTACCCTTCAAGTATGAAGTAAAAAAAAAAGAAGAAAAAACATAACATGGCACTGGAAATACCCAACTTGCTTTTTCAGTACACACCCAAGTTCCGGTAAGCAATTTCTAAGAAAAGAAACAGGAAAATCTTGGCTCTACTAAATTCTAATAGGTCAGATTTGTGATTTTGATTTCCTGTGCTTTTTCTAGAGCTACTAATTTACATGACAATGGTGATTGGTAATATTAGTCCATTGAAATCTCTCCTTCCTACATTCACAAGCTTTACTTGAACCATCATACATATACTACAATATCCTCAATATTATATTTCAAGTTCCTTCACAGTTAATAGAGAGAAAAGCAGACACAAGGAGCAGGGAGAAAGACCAAAGAATTTTCTGGACTCTTTCCTTGCAAATTATTTTCACTGAAGTCTACGATCTTCAATAGGCTCTAAAGAGGGGATTAAAAAAGAAAAAGATTTTCTAGGACTCACTAATGAACAGGAACAAGGTTTGCATAATAATAAAACTGTGTTTGATTCTTAGGACTGCAAGCAAGTCACACACTTCATGATTTCTCTTCAATGCCTAAAGGAATTACCTAAATAATGATTTTGTGTATTATTTAGACATTGTAATTGAGGGTCTGTAGCAGGCTTGCAGCTTATTAGTTTCAGGAATAATTTTGGATTATTAGTTAACCCATTTATCCTTGTTCTTGACTATTAGAGGAGGATTCAATAAGGAATTTCTATTTCTTCATCAATCCAATCTCTATTCAATTTAATTTTAAACATTTCGTCTGATTTATAAATTTTTTATATGAGAATAGGCACCGGTGAATGAAGTTGGGGGTTCCTTGCAAATCCTCTAGTTGTAAGCACCTGCCTTTTTTAGAAGCTGTAGAGCTGCGTGGACGGCTGTTGACAATGGGTTTTTTGCAGTAGATGCAGTTGTGGAAGGTTGTTTTGCTTGTGAGAAACTAAGATGTGATGGTACAGGTATATGCCCACTGCCATTTTATACACCATGGCAATCACTATAATACTAATGCACTACTCTAAAATTTTCTTTTGTTGGTACTATAAGGGTAAACAACAAAATGAAACAGTATACTCATCACAACTTTAATAAACCTAGGCCGAAGTTCAGACATGTCCCTTATATTAGACCAAATATATGACAAAAACTCATCGGTACATAACACTTAGCATAGTAATTAATGCAACAACAACTATAAACAAAGAAATATTAATTTCTGACTTAGATGATGTGCAGAATAATAACAACCACAAAAAATATAATAGGAAAACATCGAGATCAGAATGTATTCCAAGAATACAAGGACAGTGCAGCAACATAAACTATATGAACTGTACTTTCCAGAAGATAATTACGAGCCATTGGTGAAATTTACAATTCAAAGAAGCAAGAGCTATATCTTTTATTTCTATTGGTGAAAAATCAATGTTTAAGCTAATTAGAGCTTTTATCCCTTTGTCTATAGTTATCCCTCCACAAAAGAGGAGGAGGAAGGAGAAGAAGTACTAATCTTGATTGTTACTACTAATAGATGGGTGATTGTTTAGTTGAATAGCAGCCTCTTCTCCCGATGAACGAACATTGAGTCTTAGCATGTTAGGATCAAGTGTTAGTCCTAGATTTAGACGCCGAATTTGTGCAATGATGTTCATTGTAATATCTTGTTCCATGGAGTCCCTTTGTGCATTAAATTTTTTCTGCATTTTTTGTTGCATCCTCTCTTCCATTTTCTCTATTCTTTTTTGCATCATTTCATCAGTAACATTTGAAGAGGGTCCAGAGTCTCCCATTTTCTGTTTCAAGAGAGTCTTGGTAACTCCACGTCCATACAATCTTACTCGATTTGGATGATCAGGTCCCATAACTGCTGCAAATGCATCAATTGATGATTGACTACCATCTTCACTTTCTTGAGTTTCTATTATCTCCATTTCAGCCTACAAATCAGATATAAGATAGAAAGTTAAAGTAAATTACATAGATCCAATATTTAAGAACAAATAAATAATCTTGATAAAATTTGAATTAGAAAATTCTATACTATTTTGCTAGTCGTATCTTGATATAATTCCTTGTATACTCGGCCAGGTTTCCTTCTTCTAGTAGCCACATAGAATTTCTTACTTGACAAAGCATCAGGACTTTCCTTCTTTTTTATCTATTTACATACAAGTAGGCATTAAAATCTTCCTAAGTCAACAAGTTCATAATAAATTAACAATACTAGAAAACACTAAACCTCAGGGATGATAGCAAAACTTTTTTTGCCTATAGTGTGCAGATACTACCTGAGCTTTTTCAGATTTTCAATATTCAAGAAGATACTTAAATATATTTTCTGGAACATTTTGAGGCCTTTTTGCCATTCGGATTTCATCATCTTATGCATAGAAGTGATGTTTCTTCAACCAATGTTTATACCTTCTCCAAGCTCCTTGAATTGTTTTCAAAGCATAATCTTTTCCAACTTCAGGAATGTTATATTTCTCCTACAATTTTGTGCAATTAGGTTAGCGCAAAAGATCTGAAATATTTTCAACTAAAAATCAAAACATTGGAACTTCAAACCATGATATAGTTTCACATATCATCGTATATCTTCAACTTCCTCCAATCAAGTACATTAATAGGAAAAAAATGTCCCATTCCTTGCCAATGTGCCAAGAAAGCTTCCCAACTCATTAGCGACTAATGGGTTGGTTCAACTCATTTAACACGATTAGTTTGCACTCACTCCGTCCATGTACACTTTGCATTTGTGTTCCACCTCTTTTTCTTTTGTTAGTGGAAGGGCCTACAATAATACAAACCAAAGAGTTTATACTTATGCATACAATAAACCAGACAATCTTCTAATTAAGCAATTCTAAAACATATATTGTTTGTGTGAAGTTAAAAACTAATTGTTCTTGCCTTGTTCCTCAGATTGGTTATTTCATTCAAGATTGGAAGAATCTTGTGGATCACGTTGCATTTGTTGCTGAACTGCTTGTGATGCAGGAGTGGTGGGACGTTGCGACATTTGTTGCACTTGTTGATGTGCTGTTTGTGATATGGGAGTGTGGGATTTAGCAGTACTTGTTGCACTTGTTGATGTAATGCTTATGATGTGGGAGTGGTGGAATTCAACATTACTTGTTGCACTTGTTGATGTGCTGCTTGTGATGTGGGAGTGGTGGAATTCAACAGTACTTGTTGCACTTGTTCATGTGATGCTTGTGATGTGGGAATGGTGGAATACGACAACATTTGTTGCACTTGTTGATGTGCTATTTGTGTTGCTGGAAAGGTAGAATCCAAAGACACATGCTGCCCTTATTCCAACTGAGATGTATCTGTTAGGTAGATTGAGTTTTGCTTGGGCTTGTGATGCTTTTTAATTGACTTTATAGCTTGATCAGCTGGAATGATCTTCGAGTTATGCTTGGTCTTGCGATTCAAAACCTTTTGCTTTACCAAAGATGAAAGTGATCTAGCTAACACATAGTTTAAGTTCTTACCTTTCTTTCTTTTTCTTGAACACCCTTCTGGATTCATGACTATTTCTCTGCAAGTTTAGGAAATGAAAATAAAATAGGTTAGCAGTTTGGAGATTGTATATCCAAACTTATTACTACAGATAAGTTAACAACAAAAACCAACACGTATATCATATGCTCTTTTTAATTAATTTAGCCAAGGATAGTAGCCTGGTCTTCCGTTACTTTTTTTCTTTCCTGAAGCCAGGTATATCATATGCTATTTTTAATTGATTTAGCCAAGGATAAATCAACTTAATTTAAGCTCATGAATTTAATGGAAGTTTATCTGAGCTTGAGAAGATTTTCGAGATAGTGATCAAAGGAGCAGATGAGAGAAGATAACTGCTGCTACCATTCTTTGTGATTTAGCTCTATAAGAGAAAGGAAAATCTTTAGTTCAAATTGTGGGTGCATGTGCCAAATGATTCAACTACACCCCTGACTATGTTCTCTTTTAACCTGTGAAGCATAACAATCCTATCACTTTCTTTATGTTCCACAAAATGCTGTAAAAAATTGCTAAGTTTGAGAAAAATGTAACAAGAAATTGGAAAAATTCAAAGTTTTCAGTAGAGAATTTTAGCCAAAGGACAAATAGGAAAATCTAAAGTATTTCTTAAGAAAAGAAATGAAAGAACTTAAAGATTTATTAGATATTTCTTTGGATTGTGGGAGTAAATTTCAGAACATTTATTATGTCTACCATCCTTTGAATTCCTAAATTTCAGCTTAAGGCATGGGTAAATCCAATCTTGTCATCTACTAAAAGTACATTGTTGAAGTCCTCACATAAAAATTATGAGCTTTCTAGTTGTCCTAGCTGGATCAATTCTTTCCACGACAATTTCCTAATATTCAACTAATTCCTAACATAAGCAACTATTAGAAAAATGGAGAATTGAGTAGATGATTCATCTATAAGAGAATGAATGTATTGTTTCTTAATAGGATCCACACCCTTCCATTTATTGCCAAAGAATAATTGAAGCAACGAGACCAACCTCAAGAAAGTTTATATAGTATGTTCCTAGAATTGTGTTCTTTTACCCTTGTTTCCAAATAATCAATTAAGTCTACTTTATTCCTGGTAAAAAAGAGCCTTAACTCCTTCTATTTATAGGACTTGTTAAACTTCCTAATCTTTGAAGTAGTGATACCATTGGAGGTTGAATGGTGGTAGCAACTTCTTATAGGAATTTAATGAAGTACTAATTGTGTCATTAAACTCAAACCTCTTATTCAAGTTGCACCTCCACGGATAATGTGGTAGATATGGAAGAGGAGAAACAAAGTCATACATAAAGGGACAATGTCATATGATAAGGTGATACATGAGATTAACGTGAGTATATAGATGTTAGCAAAAGTCAGGCTCCCTTAGCTGCATAATATTACAATTTTGTAGGCTCAGATGGTACAATTCTAAAAGGAGTATAAATCACAACTCATTAATTAGCAAACGAATTTTTGGTTATGTCCTCCAGCAAATCCTTATAAATGTAACACAAATGGTGTTTCAAAAGGAAACTTAGGCCTAAGTTCAGATTTAGGACTATCAAAAGGAGATCAGAACATCAACAAGTGATTAAATGATCATTTGTTAGGGAAGGTGAGCCCCTGTGTGTATGCATCAGTGAAGACCTCATCATTGAAGCTGGAAAATAAGAGGTTAAATGTCTCTGCTAATGAAATTTCCAGCTATTAATTAAAAAGAAGTTGACAATGCAAACTTCTTCTAGGTACTTTCATCTTAAAAGAAGCAAATAACAAGAATATAAATGTAACATAACACTTAAGAATTATCAAATAAAGCTACTTTATAAAGAGGATAAGTAACTGTATAGTAGTCAGACAAACAATAGGCCATCCTTTGGAAAAGGATCAGATTACATATTAATTAGAAAGAAAAAAAAATAAAGGAATAGGACAAGCTTTTTCTAGCTTCAATGCTGAGGTCTTCACTGATTCATTCCCACGGAGTCTCAAAATTCCCATTAAAGCAAGAGAAAGGAGTTGCAGCTCACCTTCTTCTTGAGGCACTCAGGACAAAGCAAAAATCAAGAACAAGAAGCAGCAGTATTATCTCAGAATCCAAGTTGTGGTGCTATTTTCAGATGGGTACATTTTTCAAGATTCAAAAATGTGGTAAAAGAGAAAAAATAGTTAAAATTGAGTTCATGAGAAATGGTTACCTTATTATATTGTTGTTGCTACTTTGCAAAGAGATAAAAGGGCTCTGCGAAACATATCTTGATCCACTCCAATCAAATTCTGTAAGATTATTGCATAACAAGATAAAATTCCAAATAGAACAACAAATCAAAATGATTAAGAGATATAAACATGCGTGAATATAAAATACGTATGCAAAAGGGCATTTATCACCCATAAAATTAATACAACGATGCACAAATATTTAAACGAAGATCATAACTTTATTGTCTAATCTTCTGACTCCATCCAATCCCAATCTGTATCATCAAATACATCCTCCTCTTCTGATATTTCTATAATTGTATCTTCTAAATGTTGTGCGTTAGATGGATTATCAACAACATAAACAGCCACATCTTCTCTTGACCATCTAAAGTCACTGTCATCTAATCTAGTTGAGGGACCAATGTCATCATTAGTCTCTCTCTAAAATGTGTCTCCTATATAAGGAAAGTTCTCTTCCTCTAGATCATACAAATCAACAGTGATTTTATTTCTTGCATAATAAACATCTTTCTCAATCGGATCTTCCACATAAAAAACTTGATGGACTTGTGATGCCAACACAAAAGGATCATCTTTACTGCATAACTTATTAAAGTATACCCGACTTAACCCATATTCATCTACTTCATTGTGAAACCAATCACATCTAAACAATACGACACTAAAATAACCTTAATAATCAATCTCAATGATATCTTGAATAACTCCATAATAAATAACCTCTCCATCTATGGGATTCTGTTCCCTAGCACTAGCATATCTATCCGTTGTTGCTAATAAAGTCACTCCAATATTTTGAGTCTTGTATGAGGTGTCACGATTTTTTGTATAAAATCGGTATCCATTAATGAAATATGCAGTATATCTTTTGGCCACCACATTAGGACCTCTAGATAGCCATGTTAAATGACGAGGTACTTCAACATTTTTAACTTTCTCTTCAAACCAATTGCTGAATTCACGACTATGATTCCTTGCTCTTGCCCATGCATTTGATCTAGTTTGATTACTCATTAAATTTTTATGTTCCCTGCAATCATGAATATTTCAAATTTAGTTAATAGACCTTTATAAATAGATCATAGCATACCTTATTATAAAAAAAATTATAATTATTATGTAATTCATCTTACTTGATAAACTTTTCCACTTGTTCATCTCCAGTGTTGAATAGGGAATACCGATGTGCTTCATAACATAACCGTGAATCTATCAAAACAGTGCAATTCTTTTTCTTCTCTCTTCCAATAGCATGACCTATCGTAGGGAATATTGGTGAAAAATTTTGAATGCATTCCTCATCCTCGATTTGGTACCTACTGAATCTTGTCTTCACGCCATCATGTAGGTATGTAAAACAAAAAGTCAAGCACTCTTCAGCCAAAAAATCCTCTGCTATTGATTCTTCTGGACAAGATCGATTACGAACAAATGCCTTCAATTTACATAGGTTCCTCTCAATGGAATACATCTAACGAAGATGAGCCGGACCCACAAGATTAATTTTATTCACTAAATGAATAGGTAAATATGGCATTATATCAAAAGATGTTGGATGAAAAATCATTTGAAGGTCACATAGTATTTCACCAATTTTAGACTCCAATTTTTGAAGCTCTCGTTGCCTTATTACCTTACTACATATGGATCTAAAGAAATTGCCCAACCTAATTAGTGTCAATGGAACCTTCTTAGGAAACACTTTCCTAATGGCAACCTGGAGCAGGTAATGCATTACAAAATGAGCATCATGACTCTTGTAACCTGATATTTTCATCTCATTGATATGCACATGATATGATGTATTCGAAGCACACCCTTTAGGTATTTTGGCATTTTTCAAGACGGTGCAAAACAACCTTTTCTGTTTTTGTTTCATGAAGAACCAAGATTGAGCCAAACTTACATTTCCATTATTATCTTCTATTGGCTGTAGCTCCTTTCGTATTCCCATTTCTTGCAAGGCATAGTAAGAATTTACATGATCCTTTGACTTTCCATCTATCTCCAATAAAGTCCCAAACAAACTGTCACATATATTCTTTTCTATGTGCATAACATCAATATTGTGCCTCAATTTATTATGTGACCAATATGGCAATTCAAAAAAGAAATAAATCCTTTTCTCCATGGACCCTTATTATCCCGATACCTCTTTTTTTTGCCCTTTCCAAAGACATTGTTGAATTCATGCAGCCCCTCAAGCACTTCTACACCTGACAAAGGAGTAGGTGCAGGTCTATGCTCCTCCTTACCATCAAATGACTTCTTATCTTTTCGCAATGGATGATCAAGAGGTAAAAATCTCTGATGTCCCAAGTAACACATCTTGCAACTATGTTTGAGATATTGAGAGCAGGTGTCATAATTACAAGTGGGGCATGCCAATTTTCCCTTAGTGCCCCATCCTGAAAGCATTGCTAGTGCTGGAAAATCACTATCTGTCCACAATAAGGTTGCACGCATTTGGAATGTTTGGTTGGCTTTAGCATCATATGTTTCTATCCCAGTATCTCATAGTTCCTTCAGTTATGCAATTAGTGGTTGTAGGTACACATCTATATCATTTCTTGGAGATGATGGACCTAGAATGATAATTAACAATAGAATATACTTTGTGTTTCATGCAAATCCACGGTGATACATTATAATTCATCAATATAACAGGCCACATGCTATAAGAAATATTCATGGTTCGAAATGGGTTGAAACTATCACTTGAGAGACCCAACCAAACATTACGAGGATCTCTAGAGAAGTCTGGGTGCAAGTGATCAAAATCCTTCCATGCTTTCCCATCAGCAGGATGCCTTAAATTCCCATCATCAGATCGTTGATTAGCATGCCATCTCATTGCAACAACTGTTTTAGGACACATGAATATCCTCTGAAGCCTATGCGTTAAGGGAAAGTACCTTAAAATCTTTGCAGGAATTTTAGATCTTGCATTAGTTGACTCACCGCCAACACTCTTCCATCTAGAAGACCCACAAACAGAGCAGTTATCGGCTTTCTGATTGTCCTTCCAGAACAACATGCAATCATTAGGGCACACATGTATTTTTTCATAATGAAGACCCAAATCTTTTATCACCTTTCTAGCTTTACTGAAAGACTCTGGTATCTGAGCAAAGGGAAATGCCTCCTTTATAAACTCTAACAAGTTTGAAAATGCTATATTACTAAATCCATGCAAGGATATAAACAAGTACAACTGAATAATGAAACTCAGTTTAGTAAAATTTTCACATCTTGGATATAACTATTGTTTCCCTTCCTCCAATAATTTTAATTTTTTTTTTGCTTCTTCTGGTAATCCCTCTCCAGCTCCTTCTCCTTTTCCTGATTCAGCCTTCACGTTTCTAAATGTATCATGAAATAGTCCATCAATATCGTCACACATATTAGAACCTTCATCATCATCATTGATTGAATGATGTGTATTTCTCGAGGAAACCCCTCCTCTATGAAAAAACCATTTGGTGTAAACATCAACAAATCCATTAACAACCAAGTTATCCTCCACCACATTTCTATAATACCAATAATGATTAATGCACTTTTTTCAAGGGAATAATATCTCATTTCCTTGAGCAGCTTGTTCAAAAGCCTTATCAAGAAAAATGTTCACTCCACATATATACTCATCTGTCCATCTTAGACAATTCATCCAACTTTTATCTTTATTATTCATTGAAATCCTATATACACAAGCAAGTCATTAAAATTAAGCTAAGAAACTGAAGCCAAGATTTAGATCCCTTTATCAATAAAGTGACCTAAAATAAAGAAAAAATTCTTAGATTTAGAGCCCTTTATATATTAACTAGAATTTTCTATTTCTTTTCGTTTCGAGTTATGTCTCTTATTAGATGTTCTTTCTTACACAATACTAATAAATAAATAAATAATAAGACATAAATCAAACTTATAATATGCATACTGATTGGTTTTTATAATTTGTGATTTAAAATATGACATAATATTTGTAAAAGAAACAGAAGATGAGAAGGAAATATCAATAAGGAATTCTAGAAAAGTACAGTTAAAGGAAACAATGGGAAAACAACCAAAATTGACATTTACTTTTATTTACGAGCCACAAGAAGAACAGAGAAAGAGAATTGTCGCCAAAGGAATGCAGTGCAGAAGAAGAAATTGAGAGCAACAAATAGATGATTTTGCAGATGTCAAAAGAGGATCCACGTGTTGATATATCATCGGAAGCTTAAAATTGGCCCACTTTTATCCTGAAGTGAATATGTAAGATCAACTAATCAAAATGACCAATTTAGTCTAGTAGTTATCAGATGCATAAGCTAAATATATTAACATACATAAAGTACCCTTAGATTGTATGGTCTTTGGCATGCCACATCTGTGAAGTAATTGATGGAAAGATAAACACTATTTAGCTTTGAGATATTTCAGTAACACAAGACTATATTAAAATTATAACTACTGATAAATGAATAAGAATACATAAATCACATCACTAAACAAATGGCGCACATAAAGTAACCAAAATTTAGAAAATATCTAGCTTGTCCTTAAAAAGTCAAATTATTTAGTTGTTGAATGAAATGAACTTCTAAACATTATGTAAAAAGGAAAAAATTAGTATCTCCTTAGATTGAAAAGAAGATGAAATCAGCTGAGCAAAATTAGTACCTCCTCAGACTTCAGAGAACATGAAACCAGCTGAACAAAATTTAGTATCTCCACTGACTTTAGAGAAGATGAAACCAGCTGAGCGAAATTTAGTATCTCCTCGGACTACAGAGACAAAGAAATCAGCTGAGCAAAATTTAGTACCTCCTTGGACTTCAGAGACGAAGAAATCAGCTGAACAAACTTTAGTACCACCTCAGACTTCAAAGAAGAAAATTTTATCTTATGATCAGAAATTGACTAGTTCTGAGACTCAAGAAAAGAAAGACTCATCAGATCATCAAGAATTAATCAGTTCTGGGGCTCCTGATAAGAAACATTCATCTAATGATAAAAAATTATGACGTTCCAAGAATCCAGATAAGATGAAGTCATTAGCTACCAATGACAAGCCACTTCATGGCGAGCACGCGCAAAGGAAAAGTTTGAGGACTAGGAGAATAAACCTAAAGTTATCCAAGATTGTAGAGAAGAAAGTTCCTGAAGCTAATCAAATATCAATGTCATCCGAGAATCACGAGACAACTGCATCCAAGACCAGCAATCAAAACATAGTAGTCAAGAAAGATTCGTCGCGCAGCAAAGTGCAGAACACAAATACTAGCACTATACCAGGTTAACTCTTCTACAAACACACACAAAAAAAGTGAGTTAGCACCAAAATGTTGATGAGTTGAATGAATCGATGGGTTGAAAGACCTCGATTCATCAAAAGAGAAAGGATAGTAAAAAGGTTCTATCTCTTGCACAAATAAGGCTAAATGTGAAATTCATGGTTGTTATAAGTGTGACTTGTGTTATACAAACGATAAAGATGATGAACAAGATGAAATAAGGTGGAGTGATTTCAATAAGAGGATGGGGTGTTACAAGTTTTGGTAAATGCATTAGGGAGGCTTTAGTCACTAAAGCTAAATATTTATCCTACCTTTAACCCTAGGCTTCGTTATAACCCGCAAGTCCTAATTGATTTTGAGTGTAGCAACACTACATTAGTGGCGATATACACGAAGGGTAAGCCTATGGGTCAATTTGTATGCACTTGAATTTCTTTATGAGAGTGAGCGCATTTGTCTTATATTATAATCCCGTTGTGTGAAATGCTAAAATACATGTGTGGGATTCTCTCTTCTTGTGAGGGGCATAATTTCCTTGGAGTACATGCTAAAAATTATTTTCAAAGAGAGGTATGATTAAGGCAAGCGGGTAGCGAACTTTAAGGCAAACTTTGAATATGAATTGTCAATGACTTGAGATGCTCTTTGAACTTGTTTTGAGGAACTATGCCCCTTGTTTGAATGAAAAGAATGCATGAAAGATATATTTAATGATTGTGGTTACCTATTGAAGCTTGTGCAACATGGTTTGAGTCTTTTCTTTTTCCTTGAAATGGTGTATAATGTTTGGGTTGTCTAGCGGATTGATGATTTTGTGTACAACTACCATAGTGCCTTAAGCCTTAGCAATGTTCCCTTGTGCAAGAATGTCTTGATTGGCCTTTGATGCAAAAAACTCATATATATAGCATGTTGTTCATTTGCTCAACTATAAAGAATTGCATTACTTGAGGACAAGCAATGGTTCAAGTTTGGAGGTTTGATGAGTTGGAAATTTACCAAC
>JACEIK010011912.1:14350-33386 GCA_018107945.1 Datura stramonium | reverse complement strand
AGGGGACCAACCATTTAGGTGAACCTAACTTACCAATATTTCATGCTAAGCACCAGAATAGATCACTAGTATATAATGCCTTGTAGTTGTGAAGTCATGGGGAACATTTACCCTAGTTAATTGCATTAATTTGGAATCAACCTTCACTTTCTCTCAATGATATTATTTGTTACTTTTAGAAATTTCCCCCTCTTAGGAAATAATTAACTAAAAATCTTAAGCACTACCGTTCTTTTATATCCTTCCGTATTCTCTATGGGATCGACCCCAACCTCTAGTTGGGTTCTTTATTGACAAAGTCCGCTTCATACTTCGTAAGGAGGTGTGGTTTGAGTGTTATCAAACTCCAGCCCTCGGCAAATGTGGATTCACCACTAAAATTGCTGGAAAATTGCCGAGTGACTAATTATGGTGCTGAGGATAGGTACTTGAGCCTATATCATAAAACGATAAAGCATAGAAAGTATGTGTCAGTACTTTGAATGTATTGAGCATGCGATAAGGAACTAAAATATACATATACTGTTTAATAGTAAACTGCACTAAAATACTACAAAATAGATTGAAATCTAAAGAAACTAAACTGAACTAGACTACACTATACTATACTGTGGGGGAGACTATAACCGACATGTAACCATATGGGCTAAATGTGGAGTCTGATATATACCCCCCACCAGGGAAGGCCTACTATACCTTGCCAGGATATAGTAGTGTAACTGAGTGATCATGGTCTGGAGCCCATTCAGGATAATAATCTACGGCGGTAATGTAGCTCTAGTAACCTGGGTGTGCTGAACCCTGACCCGCTTTGTGCTAAGTACAACTCCCATTGAAAATCTAACTGTGTCTAACTGTGTCTAATTGTGTCTAACTGCGCTGATAGCTCGAAACTGATGTCCTAAAACTTAAGTCAGAACTACTTATATGAAAGTGTTTTGAAAGTCTAAGGACCTAATAGAAATTATGTTCTAAGACTTATCAGAGATGTTTTATCTGAAAGTGTCGTAACATTCTAAAGAACATCTAATAACTGATAAACTGATACTACTGAGTTGATTGAGTTTCTCAAAGACTAATAATAGTCAAATTGATCAGTAGACATTTCTGGAGAATACTAAGTATAATGAGTACTGACTGAGACTCTGAGATAGAATATACCAAAATATTAACTTCTACTCAAGTATCTGTATTAATCATTCATAATTCGAGTAAAATTTACCATAAAAAATAACATTTATGTTTGAGTTCTAAATCATGCAAGTTTCACTCAGAATCATGCTAAGATCGAGACTAAGAAAGAAAACTGAATAAATAACACTAGGAGATGAACTTCAGCTAGGAATAATCATGTAAATCTAGGGAATTAACGAGATTTAAGGAGTCTCTTAACTAACTGAAAACCCTAGCTTCAATCTTCTAAAGGCTTAGAATTTAGAAAGTTTTTCTGAAAAATAATTTGGGACATAAAGGGGAAAGGAAACCCTTGTTGAAGTCCCACATAACTGAAGGAGGAATTCTCGGAGAAAATCCTTGAGAATCTGAGAAGAAGATTGAAACCCTGTTCTTGCTGGAGAGACACCCTACGTCCTTACATTCTATTTCTGAGAGATTCTATGAGAAATGAGGGAGTAGAATTGACTAACTCCCCTTAACCCCTAATAATTTACTCCAAAACGATGAAGTTTAGGAACTAAAATAGTAGAAAGTTACAAAAATGCCCCTGAGAAAAATTCTTGGAAAACTGTCCTCGGGATCTAACGGGTCACATAATGAGTCGTTGGTTGAGACCACGACTCATTGGTGGCAGTCGTTGATTTTGCTATAGAAATTTCCCTCTTCTGGATTCTCACAATAGATGATACAATGACTCATTGATTGGACTAACAGGCCATTGCCACCACTCATTGTCATTATTGTTCATTCTGAATAGGTTTTGTATTTTAACCCGGACAGGAACAACGACTCGTGGGATGGAACAATGAGTTTATTGGTTCAACTCGTTGTCACTGGGAGAGATTTGAACCAACTCTGGATATCCCCCCAACGGACGAATTGAATGAACCTTTACCTGAAATAACGGGTCGTTGTTTCCATCCATTGTCACTGGGGTGACATGAGCATATTCTGGATATCACTCAATGGCTATACGGGATGATTTGTTATATCAAAAAACAACTCATCATCTGGACCGTTGTTTGAGAGGAGGATTTAGCAAGTTATGAACTGGGTTACCACAACGGACTAAATGAAAACTCATTACTAGATACAACGGATCATTGTATCATCCGTTATATTGAGGAAAGAGAACTACAGAGCTGACAATGACTCAGACAATGAGTTGTTTCACTGACAACGACTCATTGATTGATCTCATTCAGAGAATTTTTTGGTTTCTTTCAAGTTTTTCATGCTAAGTCTGGGTTTTAGTCTATGAGACTTTTGGGGTGTTACACTGCCAACTTGAGGGAGACAGTTAGGCATCATGTGCTCATTCATGATGGTGTGATTATGAGAAACTCCCCAAGTTAAAGTTATACATTTATACATGTATTTTTCAGAGATTGTTTTGATGCATAGTTTTGTTGCATAACTATTTCACACATCTTTACATTTGTGTTTTATGCATCACTCCGAGCTTCAGTTTTAGTCAGATTACTTCAGTTGGTTTAATTCTTCAGTTTAGATATTCTTGCTTAATTGTTGTTTTATTCAACCATATTACATACCTTACATTCCATGTACTGATGCCCTTTGGCACTGCATCTTTGTAACACCCCAAAAGTTTCTAAAGCTAAACCCCAGACTAAGCCTGAAAACCAAAAAATTTTATCTTAGAACGACTCAACCTACGAGTCATTGTCAAGACCAATAACCCGTCAGAAGATTCGTTGTCAGCTTCTGCAAATTTTTTCTCAAGTACCAATGAGATATAGAACGACTTGTTGTATGAAGTAACGAGTTGCCCTATCGCCCATTGTGACCTAGTCCAGAACTTGTCAAACCCTTCTCCCAAACAATAAGCTAGACGACGAGTCATTGGTATATGTAACAACTCGTCCTATAAAGTCGTTGAATGTGATCCAGAAAGTGTTAAAGTCCTTACAATGACAATGAGTGGAAACAACAACTTCAGCTAACGGGTCATTTTTTCTATCCATTGGGAGTGGTTCAGAGCTTGTTCAAAATCCTTCCAGTGACAATGACTAGATTCAACAACCCATTGTTCACTCTAACAGGTCGTCCTTTCTATCCTTGGTTGCAGTCCGAAAACTATATTTTCAAACCCAGGACCAATGATTGGTCCCAATGAGTTATGCTCACAACCAATGACTCATTGTGTGACCTGTTGGATCATGACGGAAAGTTTTTCAGACTTTTTTCTAGGGGAATTTTTTTATCTTCCCTCTTTTTTAGTTCCTAAACTACGTCGTATTGGGACCAGTGGAGGGAGGATTTAGGGGACTAGTCGACCCTCTCTCCTTATTTCTTTCCTAATTACTCAGACTTTCACCGTAAGAACACAGACAAGCTTCTCAGGGCAAGAGCTAGGGCTTCTGCTTCTTCTCAAGATTTCAAGAGCTTCCTTAGAGAATTCTTTTGGCCATGGACTTGGATCTACTAAATGATAAGAATGTCTCTGAGATTCAATCATAAACCACTTGTATGTGGGGATTTAGCAGGGGTATTCCTTTTACCCTTGAGCCCTAAAATAACCAATGAATCCTAGCTTTCTTTCAAGTTCCCTAGAAATCATGGCCTAGGGTTTTCTTTCAGATGTTGAATTTCCTTATCTCTTAAATCTTTTAGAGTTTCCAGAATTAGTATTATGTTGTAATTTTGTTATTGATTTCAACTAGTAGAATATCTCTCCCAACTCTTGATTTTTACATAGTTGTGATACTTCAATTTGTGATTTAGAAATGTATTTGAACAACATAATTTTTCATAAATATGCGTGATTTATGTCCTATGATTTATAGTTCTAGTAACATTTTAGCAGACTTAGTAATTCAGTATTACTAGTATTTCAGTACCATCAGTATCAGGTCCTTTAGACTCTCAGGGCACTTCCAGACAAGTAGTCGTGACCTAGTCTTAGGACATTAGTTTCGAGATATCAATATAGTATAACTACATATACCTATATTTATTTATGTGTCTTCAATTGGGAGTAATACTTAACACCAAGTGGACCGGGGTTCAGTGCACCCAGGTTCTTAGAACTACGTGCCTTTGTAAGATTTGACTCAAACAGGTTTTACAATCAGTGATCACACATCCTAGTCACTATATCCTGCCACGGTATGGTGGGCCCTATCGATGAGGAGTAACACCGAACTCCACATCTAGCTCATAGGGTTATATGTTGGTTAACAGCCACTCCCACAGTGCAGTACGGTCATAGTCCTCAGTCTAGTCTAGTCTATTAGATTCCAAAATATTCTTATGACCCTAACTCAATTTATCAAATCTTATAGTATCCTCATACATGTCAAATATCATATATGTTAGACTATTTGTTGTATTTTCGATTTCAGATAGGGTTTTTGCATGTCATTTCGGTTCAGTTTATGAGTTACTAGTATATCTGTTTTATCTACATCTCACATACTTGGTGCATTTCAAGTACTAATCACATACTCTCTATGTGCTATATCGTTTTATGATATAGGCTCAAGTACCCAGCCTCAGCATCGTAGCTAGCTTCACCGGTGATACCTAGCAGTGATAGTGGTGAGTCCTCATCTTTCTGGGATCGGAGTTTTATTTCAATTATTTTCATTTTTAGCTTTTCAGACTTTAGAGTTAGCTAGGGGCTTGTCCCAGCAACTCATCAGTTGTTAGAGTTTTTCTGACAGCTTAGTATCAATTTCAGTTTATTATTATAAAACTCCAGTATTGCCATATTTTATCTTTTCTTATAAAAGATTTTTTTTTACACTTCAGTAGCTTCCGCTCAATTTTCTATTTAAATTGTAGTATGTCAGTAATATGTTGTGCCATGGGTTAGCTTGGGTCATTTGTGACTCTAAGTACCGTGTCGCTTCTAGGATATAGACTTGGGTTGTATCAAATATGGTATTAGAGCATCAGGTTTAGAGTGTCCTAGGATGTCTAAAAGTCACGTCAAGTAGAGTCCTTTTCATGGGTGTGAAGCACGTTACACTTATGAAGAGGAGGCTGCGAGGCCTTTTTAGGAAAATTCCCTTTTCTTCATGATTCTTATCGTGCATAGAGTATGAATCTCTAAAATGTCCTTCTAACTTGTGCTCTATTATTTTTAGTTGATGATGCCTCCCCGAAGAGGAAACGGAAGGACGGATGGTAATGCCAACCAATAAGCCCCACCAATTCAAGTAGCCCCTCAAGATGATCAGGTGACACCTTTTGAATTCAGGGTTGCTATACATATGCTAGCCCAGGCGGTGACCAACCAGGTCAACCAGCAGGTCGTCATACCTACTAATGCAGGTGGACCTATGATAATGCTCAAATCATACCTCCTACTGAAGTATGAAGCGGACATTGTCAATAAAGAACTCAACTAAGAGGTTGGGGTCGATCCCACAGGGAATATGGAAGAGCTAGACTAAAGCCAGTAAGTGATCTTATTGGTTAGTTACTCCAAATTGGGGGTTCTAAAGAAAGAAATAATTAAAATGACTATTAAAATTTTGGTTGAAATCAACAATGAAGGATAACTAGGGTTTTCGTTCCCCATGGGTTCATAACTTCTTTGGGATATATACGTGATCATCACCAATTCTTACTTATAGAACTGATAATTAAAGTTTATCCAAATGACTGGTTCGTCCCTATTAAATGGCTATACTCAATCACCGGGTCAGGTCTCATGAGCGATTGCAAACTAACCATTGTCAATTTGTCCCAAATTTAACTATCTTGCGACCACTGCTCAAGTTAATATAATGATCATCAAGATTAAGGCTTTGTTGTAATTCTCTTTCCCTAATCTCTACTTCTCTAGGATTAAGCAAGTAAAGAATTCAGGCAAGTCCTAACATTGTACACTATTAAGAAACGTTTAAGCATGAAGAGAATACAATACAACTGTGTTGCATTGGTTTTGAATCACTTTTATGTAACCCTGGCTTGCTAATCCATCATGGTTCCCACAACCCTAACTATGGAGGTTTTAGCCTCTCATAGTTGCAAGATTGTGATTTGCATTCCTAATTAAATACATAAATCAATGCTTAAAATTGTAGATGAGAGAAAATCTTCTTTGATTATATCCGAAATAACTCAAGAACAATTCACAAAGCTCAAGAAAGAAATCAAGAAAAGATTGATCACAAGTCAATCAACTCAATTCTATGTTTTTCCTCCCTTTCTAACCTTCTCTAACTACTTCAAACATTCTCTAATGAAAATAAAACATACAATGTATTTATACAGACATAAAAATCATTTTCCTAGGCTAACAGGGTGAATTTCCATAACTAGTGTTGCTTGTGCCACGATCGATCCTACAACCTGTAGCAGGTTTGTACGGGTCGTACCTGTTTCCCGTATGTTCTTGGCCGGATGAAATTTAACTAAGTGTTGGGCCTTGGTACGATTCATACATGCTTCCCATGAGTTGTATTGTTCTTCCGTGGTCTGACTATGAGAATTCTCAAGATTTCTGAAGATTGTCACGAGTGTGATGGTACGACTCGTACCTTGACGCCACGACTCGTACTATCTATCTGTGTTAGGAGTCATCCTCTTATGCAAATCTTCTTAATCTTTCCACGACTCAATGCTACGGCTCGTACAAGCATTGTACAACTCGTACTGAGAGTCATCGGATGCACTCTTCATAACTTAGCCATCTGAAACTTTTCACGATCTTCAGTATGGCTCATAGCATCAACCTATGGCTCGTACTGAGACTTGTGACTTAAGCCCATTTTCTACACTTTCAGGTTATCTTTTGCACATTCTTGCTCCAACACCTATTTATCCTGTAACCAAAGAAAAAGTGCCTTATATCCATATAAACATACCTAAGTTCATGCTATTTTCTTAGTTTTGAGCGTCGAAAGTGCTGTAAACTCACAACACATCAACACCCTCAACTTAAGACTTTTGCATGTCCTCAGGCAAAGAAAAGAAAAACTAAATACGACGCTCAACTAGAAAATAAACCTAGAATACTATAGCCAATACTAAACAAAACTTGCATTATATATTCTGACCCTTTTTCCATGAACTAACATCATCTAATGTTCTACAAGCAACCATAAAAAATAATAAACGGAGATCAAGACATGTTATCTAGCTATCAACAGGCAATCAAGTCATCACCGATGCTTTTCACACAAACTAATCGTAAAAGTAAACATAATCCATGTACCCTCACAACAAATGAAGTCCCCACTCACAGATATAGTGTCAGATATTGCATGGCACTAAACAAGCGAAACGCTCACTCTCACAAAGAAGTTTCAAGTACTATGTATCAGATACCATAGGCTTGCCCTTATTTTCTCTGTTTTGGTCTATTAGATGGTCAGATTAGGATCACTATAGATCTTGTTGTGGATTGTAGTATAGGCTCTCGGGTTGGACATTATAAATATGAGAGATTTTTGAGTGACTATCCCTTCCTTGGGACTACATACATTGGCTTCACCTTTCACCTATTTCACCCTCTATTCTTTTCATTCCTTTTCCTCCCTTTTCACCTCTTTTATGTGCATTTTTATGGGTGTGGTGTATTTTCAACTTTTTCAAGAATTTTACTTTTTTCTTTTGAATTTCTTTTTCAAGATTTACAAATTTTTCATCTCCTTTTTTTCACACCACACCTCATTTTTAACCTTTTCTCTTTTCTTTCCCTTTTTCTCGTTCCCACCATTCATGCACCCCTACTCTAGCCACCCTCAACTTAGGCATTTTGCCTATGTTGAGGTTCACAATATCCGAGGAAGGACCAGGGCCAAAGAAGGTTCATTATAAAAAGAATGGGTACAGTTCATTGGTTAATCAAAGAAAAATGGTCTATTAAAGGCTCAAAATTGAGATCAAGGGAATCGTATGATTTTGGTAGGATTTTTTAGGCTAAAGTGAACTTAACAAAGAATGGCCTATGATCATATCCTAACCAACCATCCTTAGCCTATGCAAATACCAACCAGGAAAGTTCTAGATCTTCAACACAGTACTGAACTAAGTATTACACCTCACTCACTCATGGCACATGACTTATATTCACCTTACCTGTCAGGTTTACACATGGCTAAACAAGACTCCTTGTGCTAATAAACTAAATGACATCAAAAGATCCATAGAAATCATGAATGCAATCACAAGTACATAGCTAGTGCATCAAAAATTTTAAACAGGATCAATTATTTTCAAAAATCAAAAACTAGTGCACTTTCATTGGCTGAGTACTCCTAAGTTATTTCCTAATTAAACAAAAAATCACAGAATAAGAAAATAAAATCCTAAACATGTTGTTTCTACTAGATAGCATGCCCCAGGAAAAAGAAACACGGAAAGAAAAACCCTCGGACGAATCCGAAAATCACAAATACACCCCCTCCCATTTTTGAAAATTGAGCTTCATCCCCGAAGCATGACCTGCAATAATAGAGGGAAGGGAACATACATGTGGCTCTCTAGGACTCCTGTTTTTGTTTTCCCTGCACGCTGAGCACACATTAGTTCGAGGACCCTTCGGGTGAGCCACATTCAACCCATGTTGATACTGAGGTCACTGAGGCAGCCAAGACTGCTGAGGGGACAACCATAACCCCTACCATTGGATGCACCAGCCACCGTTGGCGCCACGATTGCAGATGTAGATAGTGTTCCCTCACACCCACCTACACAGGACGACAGTAGTGCTTAGAGCGCCACATGTATGTACCTCTCCTAGTTTTCATTTCTCTACTTTGGGGACAAAACATGCTTTTTGAGGGAGGGTGTATTTGTTTGTTTGTTTTGTTCGTCCGAGAGTTTTTATTGTTGTGTTTCTTTTCCCTCGAACATGCTATCAAGTAGAATCGGCATTGTTTAGGATGTTTGTTTTTATTTTTTAACTAAAAGTAGCTTAGGATTACTTAACAGCCAATAAAAATGCACATGTGTTTGATGTTTTGGGATTTTTTGAAAAAATGACCCTTTTTAAAATTTTTGTGTGATTAGTTGTGTTTATTTACTACAAATCACTACCAATGTGGATCTTTTTTGGAATTTGAAAGATTAACCTGATTAACTGTAGCTTAGTTGTGCATGAACCAGATAGAGAGTGTGATGCAAACTTGTACCATATGTGAGTGAGGATTCTTACTTAGTTCACACTGTGCAAGTGATCTAGAACTTGCGCGGTTTGTCTTTGCTTAGATTGTAGGATAGTTGGTTAGAAAAGAACCATAGGTCATTTTTTATTTAGTCCATTCTTAGCTTAAATTGCTCGACCAACTGAAATGAATCCCTTGATCCCATGTTTGAGCCTAAAGTAGACCTTTTCATTGATTAGCCTATTCACCTTTCCTGTTTTGTTTATAATGAACTCATTTTAACATTGGTCCCCTTGGACATTATGAACCTCAACTCAAGAAAAATGTCTAAGTTGACGATGGCTATTGTAGGGGTGCATAGATGAGATGGGGGAGAAAAGAATAAGCTAGTCAGTAAAAGGTGGGTATGGTGTTAACAAAAAGAAAAATAAAAGAGAAACATTTGAAAGTTAAAAGAAAAAAATAAAAAATACACCACACCCACCAGTTGAAACTTGAAGAAAATGGAGAAAGGGAGAAAAAGGGAAAAAAGTTAAAAGTGAAGTCAAGAGTTGTGTAATGCCAAGGAGGATTAGTCATTATTGTTCATATGTACCACACCCATACCCAAGCCTACATTACAAGCCAATAAAAGTCCTATAGCGATCCTAACCTAACTGTCTGAAAAGCTAGAGTAGAGAAAATAAGAGCAAGCCTATGGTATCACTTGTGCAGTATTTGGAACTTCTTTGTGATAGTGAGAGCTTTACTTGATAGTCCCGGTTTCATATATACATATCATTGTGAGTGTTTGGGACTTCGATTATTGTGAGGGTACATGGGTTGTATAGCATTCTACCAGTTGTTTGTGTAAATAGCATTAATGATAGCTCAATTATCTATTAATACTTTGATGCTGTTTCTGGATCCCTTTGTGTCATGACTTGTAGTTGCATTTATACATAGCAGCCCTGGTTTTGAATGTCAAAAAGAAAATAGGGTCAATACTTGATAATGGTCATGTGTGTAAATTTTGGTGTTGTTGGCTATAGGTCTTCTGTTTTACTTTCTAGTTAAGCGTCGTGTTTATAGTAGTATTTTTGTTGCTTGAGGACATGCAAAAAGTTCTAAGTTGGGGGTATTGATGTGTTGTGGATTTACGGTACTTTTGACGTTTAAAACATAGGAAAAATGCTTATACTTAGGTGTGTTTATACGGATATGAGGTGTTTTTACCTTGTTTTCAGAAAAATCAGGTCGGGGAGTTGGATTGTGAAAAAGGAGTTGAAACGAAGCAGAAAATGACTTGGTGCAGGTCTCAGTATGGTATGTACCATCCTGGTATGAACCGTAGCTGAAAATCGTAGCATAACTTTAGAAAAAGTATAGAAGTGTAGAGCCATCTTATGAGTGACAGTACGAGCCGTACATTCCAGGTACAAGCGTACTGACTGTTCGTGATACAAGATACAAAAGATGGACACTTGCTGAACCTAGTGGTATGAGTGGAAGCCACGAGTCATGAGGGTAGGGTACAAGTCGTACTAACAGACTCGTGGTAAGATTCTGAGAGTTGGGTACTTGGCAGATTCAGGGCATGACAAGATTGTACAAGTTGTACCAGTATTGTACAAATCCTAAGAAAGACTCATATGAGAAATATCATAGATGCCAAATTTCAGAAGTTAAAGCCACAACAAGCTCCTATGACTCGTAGTATCATTGTACGAGTCGTACCAACCTCCAGTACCTGAGAAGACAGAGGCTGCAGACTGGTATTACGGAACCTTCCTATAACTTGTACTATCATGCTACGACTCGTAGGACAACTCAGCAGCGAAATCCCTGTTATATTAGTAAAGGATTTCATTAATTGTATAAATACTTTTAGGTTATTTTCCTTAGGAGGATCNCACTGAGGGTATTTTCATTTATGATCGGGGCCAACCGGTGGGGAACTAACGCGAAATCCCTGTTATATTAGTAAAGGATTTCATTAATTGTATAAATACTTTTAGGTTATTTTCCTTAGGAGGATCTGAGACTTTTCAATTGTAATTGTAGTTTTTCGATTTTCTAACTTATTGGAAAGCAAATACTCGAATACTTTGACAGATTTCATCATTATTATTATTTTTTTTGACAAGTTGATTGTGCAATTGATTCTTGGGATTTTCTTCCATCAATATTGTAAGTATTCAATTATGTTTTCTTCTATGGAATTTGATTTTTATTCATGCAATCATGGATAGCTAAACCCTCTACAACTAGACTTGTGGGAACCATAGTGGAATAACAAACTAGGGTTATCACAAAGTGATTCTAAACCAATACGAATGCATGTATTGTACCTTTCTTCATGTTTAATATTTCTTAATGGTGTACAACATTAGGACTAGCCCGAATTCTCTGTTTGTCTAAACCTAAAGAAGTAGAGATTAGGAAAACAAAAAAACAACAAAGCGTTGAAATTGAGTTTCATTGAATAGCTTGAGTTGCAGTCGCAGGAGAGTTAGTTTGGAACTATTGATAAAGGAAAAGGTGAAATCGCTCATGAGACTTAACCGGGTGATTGAATAGAGTCATCTAATAGGGATGAATCAGTCATTTATATGAACATAATTTATCAGTTCTATAGGCTAAGTATTGAAATAGATCACGAGTGTAATGATCTGATCTAGTTAGGAAGCCATGGGGAACACTTCCCTAGTTAATTGCATAACTATCGATCACAACTCCAAATCACAATATTATTACTTGATTTTAAACCCCTTTTTTTAGGAAATAATTGAACTAAAAGTGTGAATACTAGCATTAGTTTGTATCTTAATCATATTCCCTGTGGGATCGACCCCATACTTCTTCAGGGATGTAATTTGAGCGTTATCATCTGCTTCACCCAAGTTCGGGGCATGAGAGGGATATTACATTTTCCCCTCCTAAATAAACGTTCATCCCCCAACATGTTTAGAATTATGATTGATCTATCAAACAACTGTGGTTCACAGAGTACATCATGTTTGTTAATCATCAAAATACATTAAATTTAATAGAAAAAGGGCGAAAATCATGCTCAAGTGAGACGAAGGGACATATCTAGTCTACTACAGAGAAATCCTCCACTATTGTCAGACCTGGACTTATAGCTTGAAAGTGGTGAAGCCAACTCCATTGGACTCCACCAAGTCGAAGTTGTGTAATATCTCATGACAACAACTAAGAAACTCTTGATTATCAACTGAATAATATTCTTATTGTGATGTGAGATAAATCATCTCTTTAACCTATCCAACCTCTTCTACTCACCGATAAATATAGTAGGTTATACTATTGCCTTTGGAGCAATAATGGGTTATGGGGAACCCATAGGCTATGGTATCACAACTGGATAAACTCCTTGATCTTGAAACATGGGTGAATACAGGTGCACTAGAGAGTGTGCAATTGGGTTTGTGTTTCTTTTTATTCTTAAGATGTAGCTGGTGTCACTAGTATCACCCCAGCCTGAGCCATGCGCTCAAAGAATCCTATAATATGGATCACGGCCTCCTATAGCACAGGCATAACAATGATGCTCCTAGGAACTTAAGCTAGTCATGTTTTTATGTCCAAAACCTGTTCATCCTCATGAAAATCTAGTGGGTAAAACTGAAGGTTTTGAGCAACAGTTAGTGCTTGACCTCTGGTAGGTGCCACTATATGAGCTTTAACTTAAGCCCCAACACATTGGTTGTCTCCACCTCTACCTCTAGTAGTTACCTTAGCCTTGGGTATAAGCTCTCGCTCATCATTCACAGATGAAAGTGTCTTCACCATCTTTGATAGAGTGAAACAAGAATGATTTAAAGTTCAAGTTGAAACAAGAATGCACAATAAAGAGAGAGAGAAAGGAAATTCCTAAGTTGACATGTAGCCTCTAAAATAAGTACAAACATCCCGATAACAATATAAAGACTCTACTAGGAATTGCTCATGACTCATAACACTATTGAACCTAGAGCTCTAATACCATTTTGTCATAACTTAAATTGCTAAGTCGCGATGACACCTAACCTCAATGTGTTTGGCAAATCAAAAGCATGAAAATTTTAATTTTTAATTTAAAAAAGACTCAATTAACTTGAAAACAAATGGATAACATAAAATAATATAAGTTTGAAATTGAAATTGTAAAAATGTCAGAAATACCCTAGAGTTTGGTGTTACGAGTCATGAGCTATTACAAGCAAATTAATGCAATAGTCTCAATACATAATCTGTACAGAAGATAGAACAAAATTCATAAGATAAGGAAAAAGTCTATAGTATTGCGAACTAGCCAAGCAACTCACCGTGAAGTCTCTAAATCATCTCATAATCCCGCTCTCGAGCTTCACTACTGCAAGGGTTAATATCTGCTCAAAAGTGCAATACATGTAGCATGAATACAATAAGAATCCATACTCAGTAAGCAATATCAACCTCCCCCAACTAGGTAGTGACGAGGGTTGGTCAGGAAATAATTACTTATAACCTGTGCAGTCAATATATATATAAACTAAAAGAAAATAAAATACTGAATGGCATAAAAAAATATGCAAGGATATAACATATCAAGATATGCAATAAGTACAATATAAAAATTATGTAATAGATATGACATATAAAAATATGCACCAAACACGGACATGAATTAGGGGAGGTATGACACCGGTTCTCTCAACACAATAGTCATGTATGCACCCATGTGATACAATGATTCATACAGGATGAATTCAAATCCACACATTGCATGGATAACTCACACACGGAAAACCACATGTCATAACCATATCAAGGTATAAAAATTGGGTATGAATTTATAAAGCATACAAGTAGTTGATGACTAACAACTAAATATGTAATCTAACATGTGTGTCACACCCCAAGCATGGAGGGGAATGACTGGAACCCTGTGTCGCACCTGATCGAGCATATCCTGCCACAACACTTACTACAATAGGCCAGAACCGATGAGGTTCGACATCGCAACTATAACAAAATCAGAGGAAATGACAACAGAAGACGGAAATTGATGTACAGACCAACCAAAACATAACAACAGACCGTCAATGCCACAGAATAGGAACAATCTATACAATTAGGCCTACCTGGCCCACAAGAACAATACTACCACCCACAACAGCCGTCTACGAGCCTCTATGAATACAACGGAAATCAACTGTTGTGGGACAAGGCCCCGGACTATCCATAATACAAACATCTAGCAACTCCGGAAGACTTGAAGTTTCACCGACTCAGTTGGAAATCCACACAGCGACGAGAATTCAATCTACCTATTGATCAGTACCTACATGCATGAATGCAATGCCCCCAACTAGGGTGTCACTACGAAAATGTACTGAGTATGTAAGGTGAAAATGATAACAAGATTTAAATTTCAAGGCAACAAGTATATGAGATAACAACATGAAGGAAATCACAAATCAAGTAAGGAAATAGAACCTACCTAGCCCCCCATAAGCCCGGCAAGTCCAATATAATAAGATAAATGAATAAATAGATATTCAATCGACACCTAGCAGATACAACTCACCTATTACCGCTTGTGCCACACATGATACATCTAACACTTACCTAAATCAACCTTAGGGCCCTCAACGACCTCAGCTATTATTGAGTCATGTCTAGCATCCACAGCTATCAAACAATAGATAATACAAGGCAACAACCACAATATAATATAAACACAATATGTGCAGATATGCCAGTTCACAATCCAACCATTCCAGGGACACGCCTTGTGGCCTTTAGGTCTAATGGCACATACTAGCCAGGTGCACCGAAAAATCTCAATGGACCCACACTTGTAGTACAGTCACTAGTGCATTGGAAATACTCAATAGCCATACACTAGCCTCATAACAAGTTGTACAAGACCCAAGTGTGTCGGAACAATTCATCAGTTGTTACACTCACATGTACAATCCCCAAATGCAAGCCCAACCATTATGGAGTCGACTACCACGACCACTCTAGTCGGCTACGCCTTAGGCTTGACCCCTGCTGGAAACACTCAAACAGCCATTGGGTATCGCTGAGCCTTCGGAGGCAATCATATCAACAAACAAGCACAACACACACATACAGTGATATAGCCATATAATAGGGCAACACAACAACATCCCAATCCAACTACCATCACTATACAACTCATCCTTAAGCTCTGGGCATCTTATTGTTCGTTACTGGAGTACCAAATAGCCGAAAGGTCATAACCTAACAACTCTATCCCTCGAACATCATACACATCCAGAGGATACCACAAATAACATGATCCATCTACACATAACCCACTGGGATAGCTACTAACCAAGTCAATAGAATGACAACCAACACTACAATGCAAACCACAAACGACACCTTCCATCCAACATCCCATCGTCGCACGACAACCGACTAAACTAGTATTTGATTTCATAGCCTCAATAGTGAGGGAAAGGCCACATACCAACATCCTCTATGCAAATATATACAACGGCCAAACACCAGCTTGCAACACGCAAACTCACACCATACGATAAAAATATGATTGGAATGAAGTCATGCCGAAATGGAGAAATGAAACTCTTAACATACCTTTTCCCGATGAATCCGTGTGGCCTACACATTTCCTCCACATCTCCACACTAGTAAATTAAAGTCGAAACTCAATCAAATAATACATATAATTTTGAATCGCGACTTTCAATCACCATCCCGTGAGTTATTAATTAAACACTCTTAAAATACTCATAGAGTTCATAGACAAACTGGAACGAGAAACATTATATAACTGGTGAGATCCCTACCAAATACTAATTCTACGGCCCTCCAGTGACTCAAGGATCAATAATACGTTGAAGATGAAACCCCCAAAAATCTCTTTTAGTTTCCCGCGACCTTTATAAGAAAAGAAACACGAATTATTGTTGCTTCACTGTACGGATACGAGACCAAGAAATTCATGGTTTCAAATCCACGATTTCCTTAGAGACCCCATGTTCTTTGCCATCCAAAATAGAGATACAAAAGCAGCTGCAAGTGGCATGGCCTTTTCTTGAGCAAATAACCAGAGCTAAAGTACCAATTCTTGTATTTTCCTTTAAAGAGATACATCTTGATTGGTCCCACTAAACATATCTCAATATATATATATCTCTTACTACTGCGCCTTCTTTTGGTACTAGTAGGTGAAGCCCGTGCTATGCACAGGCCCAAAGCATTAGTTATATGCATGTAGACTTAAATATAATCATATATATATGTAATTTATGATATGTAAAACATTAGTTTTCATCATTATAAAGGATTATATAAAATATTACAAAGAAAAGAGTTGTACATCAAATCTGCAAGCTGTTGGGATGAATGTCCTAACTTTAATTGTTGATGATGTAGGACCTCATTCTGTCACAACATTGGATTAAGGAGGAGAAAATTAGTAAACAGGGAAAATCACACATGGATGACGAAAACTTAGGTGTAAAACAGACCTTTGCTCGTCACAGCAACACTTATGCTAAAAGTTGATGATTCTCCTCTTTTCCGTTGTGAGCTAAAATCCACTCTGAAATGAAATTATAAAACAAAAGCAAGGAAAGACTTTACCAGAACTGAAACAATGAGGTGAAAAGAAGATTCTCAAAGGAAAGGGACAAACATAATAAGTGTCCAGGATGCTCCTTAGAAGTTTTGTTCGCAAAACAAAATAATCATAAGGAACTTTTAGCTTAAAGTATATGCCATAGATGGCGACTAAATTTTCTTTTTTGTTTTTTATTCTTTTCTTTTTTGGGTAGGATGAGTGGGGGAATATTGCAAACTCCACACCTAAAAACCCTAACCTATGAGCCCAACAGTGGCCTTGTCAACTTTACTCCTTTGATGACTTGAAACCTCAACCTTATTTTTTGAGGTGGAGTTAGAACTATGGTCATATTTCGTTTATAGAGAACGACAAGTATACAACTATGGTCCTTGTATACCTTTTTCCTTTTTTCCCTTTGCTCTTTACACCTTTTGGGAGGATACCTTAAAAATTGAATTGGAACTTTAGACGCGACAAAAACTACTCTATTGCTTTCTTATGCTTGCACAGTTGTTAGCCCAAGGCTTATTTATATATGAGGACCACTTCAATGTTATATCGTGCTTTAGAAAAACCAACTAAATTTTGAAGAGTCCTACAATAATCAACTTAAGGAAGAAGTAGAATGATGTATATTCAATTCTAATGAATCAGAAATCTCTTCTAAATTAGCAAGAGGAAGATAAAAGGAATTGGCTACCTTAACTACCTGCATACAATTACTTTGTTGTTGTTGTTTTTGCACATCAACATACCCACAAAATACATGCAGGCACATATTATTAGAGAAGAAAATGGGCGAAAAGCAACATAATAAAAGAGAAAAATTAACATGAGAAAGTTACAACTGAAAACAATTTTCTATTTTTTTCTTTTCACAACTCATGATATATAAATGACCTAAATGATTTAATTAAAGAGCATTTATACAGGTATGAGATGTAGGTTTGTGTATGTCTGAAAAGTGTATTATTTAATAAGTAGCATGGAATAGCTCTTTGTCATAATGATTACGAGGTTCACATCACGATGTTACCCTAGTCTTTTGCTATCGTGTTCATTAAAAAACAAAGATTCTAAACATTATGACTGTATTATATATGAGTGTCCATGTTGATGAATGGACACAACTTGCATTATAAATTAGCTGTTGTCAAACAAATCTATACATTTGTATGTGTATAAAGTACATGTTCATTCATAGATGGTAGTCCACCTTATCCCCATACACTGGATAATTTTGTCATTATTTTTGTTCTCTTCCTAAAGTTTGTATCTTAAATTCCATCAAAGAAGTCATCAAATAATTTAGAGAAACATATCATTGGGGATCAAACATCAGGGTCATTTAAGAAGTTTCCATCTCTTGTGGGATCAAACATTAGGGTCATTTAATTAGCCAGGACACGCTCATCAAATGGACTATAACTATTCTCTTGACCTTTGTAGAATATCCTTACTTCTTTACTAATGAATATCATACGCACATCATTTAGCTGCTTTCTGTTTATGTTATTCTTTAAGGTCATTATTTATCCCAGTAACCAGAAATGTGGCAAAATTTCTGCAATCAGACGTATTATATCTGAATGGATAAAAACTTTTTTTTAAAAATAGAAAGGTAACATTGTTAGATCATTCAGACAATAGATTGTGCTGGAAGCCATATTTACAAATTCAAATGTGCAATTAATCCTTGTTCTTCTTACAAGAAGAATGTCGCGCCCCGCCTTGGGGGGTATGACTGGCACCTGGTGCCCTATTAGGACCTGAACTGCTAGACTGCTGAGCCTAAGCACTTCTGGTGCCTGGCTTTTTCTAACTCCGATTCATGAAATCAACGGGCTATATAACGGCTGTAAATACAGCCCCCGGCCGGCTAGGCCTATAGCCACATGTACAACCACAACAGCTAACCAGAAACACATCAACATAAGGGAACCTATGCGGGCCGACAAGGCCACCATGCTGTCTAGTTACTTCTGAATCAAGAAAACAGGAGCTAAACTGCTATGAGACCGGCAAGGTCACCACTACCAACTGAATAAGGCCCCACACGGCCATTATAAACAACTAAGACATACACATGGCCTCACACGACCGGTACAGCTAACCACAGGGAGATATATACACAATCTGCAAGCCTCTAAGAATACTGATAGGATGGTCGGGACAGGGCCCCGACCTA
>JACEIK010011911.1:1835-24042 GCA_018107945.1 Datura stramonium | reverse complement strand
TTTCCCCGGGCCTTTTTCTAGCATGTATGGCTTTCAAATACTCTTAACCAACACGCGAATAGGCCATCTATGTGCCGGGAATTTACGGGGTGTAACAGAACTAGCGAGGATGTTCCTCATCAGATTCTTCCCTTCAGGCAAGACTGCCAAGCTTAGAAGCGAAATCTTAAGTTTCCAGCAGCGGCCTGAGGAGAATTTATATTTGGCTTGGGAGAAGTTCAAGTCATTGCTGAGCGACTGCCCTCATCACCAGCAGTCCAACGAGGTGTTAGCCCATACCATTGTGGAGATTCTAGACCAACATACAAAGATCTTGTTAGACTCTACCTCGGGTGGGCAAGCACTGGAGAAGACATATGATGAGCTATACACTCTACTGAACAGAATTGCTTAAGGGAATCCAAAGTAGCTTAGCGAATCATCCAGAGGGGCAGGAAAAAGAGTAGCAAGGCTGATAAAGGTAGATAGTGTTAATTCCTTGGCAGCACAGTTGGCATCACTGCAGCACCAAATGATGACTTAGTTCAGCAAATTGAGTATGAACCAGCCACAAGGATAGGTTAACGCAATTCAGCAAGCCCCGAGCTGGTGTGAGATATGCAGTAACAATAGGCACAATGCAGACTTTTGTGGAGCCGATCCTGAATCAGTCAACTTTGTAGGAAATGTTCAGAAAAACAATTAGAATTATGGGAACACCTACAACAAAAATTGGCAGAGTCACTCAAATTTTTCTCGGGGTGGCAATCAAAGTCAGAGCTACCAGCAGCCTCAGCAGCAGTAGTACCAGCAGCAAAACAGGCAAAATAGTGGCCAATCAAGAAGAAGCAACATAAATGTTGCAAAAAATCATGGCCACTCAGACACAATTATCGGAGAATCAAGAAAGGATGGCTTCAGACTTGAAAAATCAGCAGATGGCCACCAAAAATCTAGAAAAGAAGATGGGTCAGTTGGAAGTTGTGCAGCATACCAGACCTTAGGGAGGGTTACCTAGTGATACAGATACAAACTCCCGATAGGTCACTGCCATCAGTCTGAGGAGTGGCAAGCAGTTAGCTTATGCACTTCTAGAAGAAAAGAGAAATTAGGTACAGCCGAAGCTAGTTAGATAGGGTCCATCCACTGACAGAGGAGAACTTCAGAGTGCTACATAACATAATGCAAAACCACCATTGCAGCCAACTCAGAGACCACCACCACCATTCCCACAAAGGCTCAAGAAGAGTAAGGAGGAAGAATGTTTCAAAAAGTTCTTTGATATTTTCAAAGAACTTCACTTCAATTTGCCTTTACTTGATGTCTTGCAGGGTATTCCAAAGTACGCGAAGTACTTAAAAGATGTGGTGGCCGAACAAGTGAGGTTGGTGGATGTCCAGATGATAGCACTTACAGAGGAGTGCAGCTACAAGGTAATGAGAAAGATTCCAAAAAAGCTTAGGGACCCAGAGAGTTTCACCCTCCCCCTACAAATTGGTGAAGCTGGCATTATAAGGGCTCCATGTGATTTAGGGGTAGCAGTCAATATAATGCCCTTATCTCTATTTAATACCCTAGGATTGGGAAAGTCGAGGTGCACAAGAGTAATGATGCAGATGGCAGACAAGTCCACTATGGCACCGGAGGGAATCATTGAGTACCTTCTCATCAAAGTAGGTAAGTTCATTATACCTGCTGACTTCATCTTTCTTGATTTTAAGGTTGATGATAAGGTACCCCTGATCTTGGGATGGACATTCTTGGCAACTGGAGGAGCTATCATAGATGTGAGAGAAGGTACTCTCAAAATGAGGGTGAATGATAAAGAAAGCTCTTCAGAATCTACAAGGAAATCAACCCACCCACACACTACAAAGATCTTTGTAAGATCAGTGTGTTGTCAGATGCTAAGTGTGGGGTGGTAGATTCCATGGGTCCACTATTGCAGGACATGATGACACTTCAGCCCGAGTTTGATGGAGGGAGAAAATTGAAGAAGAAGAAGATGGAAGAAAATAGGGACAGAGTGGAGATTGTTCCCTCTAAAAACAAAAGAGGAGAAGACAATTCTCTAAAGGGAACAGTAGTTTGAGGATATCCTGAAAAGGATAGTTCATGTCATGCTGCAACGTAAAATCAGGTGCTGCTTGGGAGGCAACCCAAGAGTACAACAGGTTCACTTTCTTTTCAGTTTGTTTATAAATTTTGTATTTGTCAGTTGTTATTGTTTGTTTTGTTTGTTAAGCAAAAATTTAGGGAAGTATAAGTACCCTTAGAAGAGGAAGATAAGGAGCATGACAACAAATAAGTGTGGGTCGGTGACCCACGTATTCAAAAATAAAGAAAGGCATGTTCTTATCTAGGCCTCAGGAAGTATCTCCCACACTTGTTTTAATTGTAAATGATGCTTTGGGGACATAGCGTATTTTAAGTGTGGGGTGAGAGAAATTTCAAAATTTTGTGCTAAGTGTTTTGGGTGAATGTGGTGTTGGGTATGATGTTTTATGAAAAACGTTGTTAGTTGAGCACAGTTCACCCACCCTTGGGTTTCTCTTTTCGGTTCTTTTTCCAAAAGGGGTACTTTGAACAGAGAAATAAAAAAAAATTGTGTATGTACATAACTGTTTTAGTCATAGTTAGGGACTTTTCCCGACGATGGATGGATGACGACCGTCTAGAGGAAAAATTAGTCAATAGGTGTATTGTTTGAACCCTTAGCTGATTGATAGTTTGATGTTCTTATTATGTGTTGTACATGATGGTGAGATGCAAATTAATTTAATGTTGAAGCATGTTTAGCAATTGTATAACTCTATTTGAGACACCTAGGCTCTTGAATGTGACTCCATGTGTTAAACTCTTAATTGTGAGTTCTTGTGATTAGCTGAGTTAAGAGTCTACTGAATCTATCTTGAATTGAGCATGTGTTGGGAGTATAAGGTCTTTGACTATTGCATGCTATCATGTAGTATCTAGAACTTTCCTGGTGTGTATGCAAAACAAAATAAGGGATGTTAATTGGACGAGATGATTTAGGCATTTCTTTGAATGTGCCTAATTTTTATCCATCGCTTTACCTATCTTGATATATGATCCTAGTTATCCTCGTTGAGCCTTTAGCCTATTATTTTCTAGCCAAAATACAAGCTTAATCCTTTCCTTTCAATAGAATTGAATTTGATCCAAAACTCCTAAGCGCTTAAGTGAAAAATGCAAAAGAAGTTGAGGAGTGAGAATCTTGAAAAAGAAGGAAAATAGTGGTTGTGGGATTTGAAGAAAACACTATAGGTGCACTTGTTTGAAAAATCCATAAGTGTAGGTAGGAGGAAAAGACCAAAAGAGAAAAAGTTTCAAATGCTTAAGTACTCCCTACTAGCAATATAAATGTGCCTAATGAAATGGGGAAACAAAGAGGAAATTGAGAGTTGAAAAAGAATAAGAGGTGAAGTAAAAGAAGAAAAGAGAGGGAGCTTGATTATTAAAAGTGATGTATTAAAAGCGCTTAGGGAAGATAGTCACTATTACTGGCTAGAATAGTACCTACCCGCCCCTAATCATACATTACAACCTATAATGTCCTATTTGATCTTACTTTCAACATTCCTGAATTAGTGAAGTAAAACACTAAAGGCAAGCTTATGGGTCAATACAATGTGCATGTGAATTCTTTGTGAGAGTGAGATGAATTATTATTCATATAGCCATACATGCTATAATTTAAAAACTTGCAAGTGAAAATGGGTATCTCTCTTGTTGTGAGGGCACATGTTCGATGAAGGATAAAATTCGTGTCAGACTTCTAGAATGGTTAATTTGCATAAATTTGCTGAGTTTGAGAGTCGATTATTGAGGCTAGAAAGTTTTAACTTAGTTATATGAGGTTTCAGTGGTAATATATTGCATGCTCTATTTTAAACTTGCTATCTAAACAATCAGTGTATCCTTATCCTGAATCGCCTTGCTTCAATTTGTTATTGGTGAGTCCTTTGTGGGCATGAGATGTAATAGAGTTGTTCGAGGACAAACAAGGCTTTAAGTGTGGGGTAGTGATCTTGGGCATCTTTACATTCCTAAGTTCTATTTTATAACTTAGTTTTAGTCATGTTCATTAATTTAATTAATTACATTCTCATGTGAATTTAGTTGTTTTTGTGCATGAACTAACCAACATGATTAGTCTTTGTTTTGTAGGTGTAAAATGCTTAGGAGGGACTAAATATGATGGTTAAAGCTTGAGGAAGAAGCTCGGAATAAAAGTAAAAAGAATCGCATGATGTTGCATATGTGTATGCACATGCGGAGCCACCCAACGTGCCATCCAGCACGAGCAGCACACTCAGCAACGTGCCACAGCAAGGAAGCTACACGACAGGAAGCGTGCCATGCCTAGTGTCTGCGCGCAAGATACCTGCCCGTCCAGTGAAGTCGCGCGATAGGCCAGTGCCACGCCCTGCCTTCTCTACATCCAGTATGTGCCACAGCATGCGAGTAGCGCGCCAGTGTCTATGCCACCCCCGACACCCGTCACCCATCACCCGTGACATGTTCCAGTAGCCCTGTGTAACATCCCCGTGCCACTGCAAGGCAGCTGCGCGATAGGAAGCATGGCACGGAGGCATTTCACCGACGGCCAATTTTTTCAATTTTTTCATTTATTATAAATAGCACCCTTAGCTTCTAAAATCTTATCACGAAATATTTTTGGAGAAACGGAAAGAAGCGAAGGGAGAAGGAAGGAAACTCTACCTAGGGTTCATAACTTTTCTTTCTCTTTTACCATTCTTTTAAGTACATTACTTTAAACATGTTTTTAAGTAATTGTATGAACATGAGTGGCTAGAACCCTTCGTCTAGGGTTGAGGCCACATTACATGAATGTAATTTCTTGATTTTTATCTTTGGTTTGAGTTTTCATTGTGTTTTTGTCTTGCATTCTTAATTATCTTTTTTTATGCTTGATCACCATGAAAACATACTTGTTAAGCTTAGGCAAAAGCACTAAAGAGTAATCCAAGGTTAGAACGAAAGAATGCAGGGAGCAAGTTCTTGTCTTTACGATAGGATTCGCGGTTAGGATAATAATTATACCTAATTTTCCTTGCTTGGTTAATTAAAAGGAAAGATAGCTAGACACCGACTTAGACTTGTCACATCACCGCTCGTAGAAGTAGTTGTGAAACTAAGTTAGGTTAAATGATTAGAGGTATGAAAGTCTATAATCAAGGGCATAAACCTCGTAAACCACATTCATAGTGTTAAGTTGCTCATGAATTAGGATGTCAAATCCCTGGTAAACGAGTAGGTGTGAGACTAGTTTGTTGTGCTTAGAGGCTCGAAAGACCATGAACACTACATATTAACTCTATGAGACAACAATTGAATTTCATATACTTGAAACATCATGAATTGTAGCATTGCATGATTGCCAGGCCTTAACTCTACATGCTTCTTATTATTGTTTCCTGACTATTTTGTGATCACCCCTAGATTTAATTACAATTTTCCATAATCTATAAAATCAACACTTGTGAAAGTTAACTTAACACATGAACTTGAATATTTACTGAATTAGTCCAGTCCCTGTGGATTCGACATCTGGCTCTTAAAAGAGCCACTGTATTACTTGATCGACTGTGTAGGCTTGTGCATACGCTGGGCCGCAACAACTGGTCAGGTTGCATGGAGTCCCTTTATCCATTATTTTGGATTGGGGTACTCATTTCACCTCACACTTATGAAATTCATTTAAGAAAGGACTTGTTACTCAGATTAAGCTTAGTATAGTTTTTCACCCACAGATAGATGGTCAGGCCGAGCGGATCATTCATACTCTAGAGGATAAGTTGAGGTCTTGCGTGATCGATTTCAAGTGTAGTTGGAATGATTACCTCCCTCTCATCAAGTTTTCATATAACAACAGCTGCCACTCTAGCATTCAGATGACCCCATTTGAGGCACTTTATGGTAGAAGGTTTAGGTCCCCTATAGGGTTGTTTGAGGTTGGTGAAGCTGCCTTAATAGGGACTAATTCAGTTCATGAGGCTATGGAGAAAGTTCATCTTATTAGAGAAAGGCTGAAAATAGCTCAAAGCCATCAAAAGTCGTATGAAATGTGAGGAGAAGAGAACTTGAGTTTGTGGTTGATGACTGGGTCTACTTGAAGATTTCTCCCATGAAAGGGCTGATGAGGTTTGGAAAGAAAGAAAAACTCAGTCCCAAATATTTTGGTTCATACAGGACCTTGAGGCATTTGATAAGCTAGCCTATGAATTGAATTTACCTGTGGAGTTAGCACCGGTGCACCTAGTCTTTCATATGTCTCTTTTGAAGAAGTGCATCAGTGATCCAACCTTAGTTGTTCCATTGAAAAGTGTAGGAGTGAAAGATAGTCTCTCTTATGACGAGGTCCTAATTAATATTATCGACTGTTAGGTTCGTAAGTTGAGGAATAAAGGGTCGCCACAATGAATGTTCTTTGGAGGAATTAGCTCATATAAAGAGCTACTTGGGAAGTAGAAGTAGATATGATGGCTAAGTACCCTCATATTTTCCCTTCCAGCTCAACTTCAGTATCAAGTACTAGTTACTTCCTTAGCACTCTATTCAGATTCTTGTCAGTTTCATGTCTCTCAGTTCCTTTCATGTCCTAGCATGTAAGTATGTTTCATGAATTCAGTTCAATATGTGTATCTCAATTCAGAGTCAGTCACTCCATCAGTATTCAACTTATAATGCTCAGTATTGGGATTGCAGCTCCTTCCTTACTCTTCTAGCTTAATTAGTCTCTGTTCGAGGAGAATTCTTTCAAGGGGGAGATAATGTAACACCTCAAATATCCCTAAAACTAGGCCCAAGATTTGGAGTTTGATCATGTGGAGAAAACTGGAAAATGCCTCAGTACGACTCGAAAGTTCATGGTACGAGTCGTACCAAGACTCATAGGGTAATGTCTAGAGAATTCAGTAGATTTTTGGTTAAGAAGTCACGACAAGATACTATGACTCATACCAATATAGTACGAGTCGTACTGGAGGATCTTGGTATGGGTTTAGAGAGTTTAACAGAAATTTTGGCTTGAAACCATGTCTGGCTACTATGACTCGTACCAGGATTGTACGAGTCATACTGAGGGGTCGTAGGTAGGGGGTTCAAATGATTGTTCAGGGAAGGATCAGAGGCTATCATACACAGTACGGGTCATGTGTTCTTGGTACGCTTCGTGATATAAGTTGTACCACTAGGATAGCTGTTTTTAAGTGTGAAGTCCTAAGGGTGTTTTTGTAACTTCCTATGTTTCTAACACCTAAATGAGGTCATTTTGGGTGTCCTTAAGGGTGTATTATATGGTTTTATTTATCCTAGACTCTCATTCCTCTCCCAAACACCGTAAGTTGAAGACAAATATCCTCAAGTCTCTAAAGCAATTAGGGTTCTTATTCTTCTCAATTCTCTTGGGTCTCAAGTCTAAGAAAGATTTCATCAAAGCCCAGGTATGTTGGATCATGAATATAGGATTTATTCCATCCTCATGCCTAATCGAAGCTCAGTTACATGATTTTAAGTCTCCAATTATGATTATCATGAATTTTTAGGCTTAGCTCAATTTGATGAAAAACTCCATGTTCTTTTATGTAATTGATCCTTCTATGATTCAATTCATGTTTTATTATTAAAATTGCATGATTTCTATTAAAAACTCTCATAAATATTTATTTTCAAGTTATGATGAATTATCCAGTTATGCATGAATTTCACAAACCTCCAGCTTATGTATCATGGCTGATTTCTTAGCATTGTTTTCGTGGCTAGTTCATGTATGTCAAGAAGTTTTATGAATTTCATGATTTAAACTAGCTCATTTAAAACCAAGTATATTTCATGATTTTTATATGAGCACTATGTATATTTTGGGAGTAGTATTTAACATAGAATGAATGTGGGTTCCAAACAACCCTAGTCCCATAACTACGTGCCACCATAGGATGGGGGGTTCTCTCCAGCTGAGAATGTCTCCCTCGCCTCTAGCTAAGGGGTCCTCGCTAGTTGAGATTATCTCCCTTACGCTACTAGGCTCATGAGTATATCAAGTCTTCATGGTTCATACTTTTGGCAAGGCATGAACACACCTCCCAACTAGGGTTACAAGTTGGGCTCCATGTATGCTCACTTGGAGTATGTCAGTTATGAGAATCTCCCACTATTCCATGATTTTCTACACATGTTTATGTTTCTTCTTTACAATATTATGATGTACAATATTTTTTGGCTCAATATACAGTTTATGAGATTTTACTTATGATTTTAGTTATGTGCAACTTTATGATTCAGTTTTGAAAACCTTGAGCCATTATATTCAGTTTATGATCAGAATCTCATGTTTTAGACAATCTCATTCTCATGATTATAGTTTACTTATCCTACATACTCAGTATATTTAATTTACTGACTGCATACTTTTTTGTTATTTTATCTCATGATATAGGTTCGGATGATCAGTCTCAGCCCCGTTATTAAATTCGCTCTTGCTTCAGTTCAGCCCAATCTCAGCTTTGGGGTGAGTCCTCATCATTCGAGGAAATCAATTTGGCCTTATGTTTTCTTTTATTTATTTCAGTTTCATACTTAGTTGAGCTAGTTGGGAGCTTGTCCCAATATCTCATCTTATAACTAGATGCTTTTTAGACTTTTATGTATAGATTCTCAGCGGTGCTGACTTGTAGCCCCATTTATGTTTTAATGTATCTTAGAATTCTACTCATGCTTTGTATTATGATTTATTCCATTTAGTGTATGCTTATGTTATGCATGTACCATGGGTTAGCTTGGAGCTATTCGTGGTTCTAGGTCATGTGTCACATCGGAGATATATGCTTGGATCGTGACATCCATCTTCACCATCACTTATGGTGTTGGTCGTCCTTTGGAGAATTTGTTCACTTCTGGCTGGTTTTCTATTTTATGTCTAGCATCTAATTTTTAAGGACTTTTTGGGGTGTTACAGGGCAACTCTCCTAGAAGCTCTCTCATAGCAGCCATCTCCGCCTCCATCCGCTTGAACAGGCTGACAGTCCTTCAAGAGCCATCCCCACTACCTCTCGAGCCCCCGCTTCCCTCATTATCTAAGTCAGCCCTCCTCTTCTTCCTACCCCTACCTGGTGCGCCTTTCACTCTCAAAGGATCGAAGGGCACGTCACAAGCCATCATGGTATCCCTTCTCTTCATGTGTACTCCAGCATGCTGGCAAAGCATAGAAATAAGGAAGGAAAAAGGCAGGCTAGTCCCACTCCTTACCGCGAAGTACCTACACTCCTCTGCCACCTATGCTCCCACATAGATCGGCACCCGGTCCAAAATGTATGCCACCACCAATGCACAGGGGTAAGTCACATCGCTAACACTAGTGGATGGATGATCTGTGAGGAAGCCAAGTTTAGTCACCTCCGAGCCTCGATTGTGACGTGAGTAACTTTAATGCCAGTATGAGTAATATCCTAGTGAGTTGAGTCTCTTTTCTCCACTACAACCAAAGTGTCCACGAGCCACTACTCATTACCCTCCACATCCCTAGCCTTCAAGTCAACCTCCAGGGGATTTGGCAACCCCAACAACTCATTGATAGAGGAGGCACTGATTCTAAAAGACGCTCTTCTGATTTAAGAAACCGGGTCTGGGAGGGACCAGTTTGTCATGGGAAGGTGGGCATAGAACACCCTTACCCAGTTCTCATTCGCCTTATATGGATCCTCGACTAGAGGGCCCCAACCCATCTCCTGGAGCCTAGTATAGAACTCTGGAACCTTCTCTGCCACATCCTCCATAATAAAGCCCCTCTCGTGCACCAAGCCCTTGGCCGCCTACTTATCATATCTCAGTTAGCATTGGTCATTGACAAATTAGATATATCTAGAGTGAGAGTTGTAGTTAGACATGGTAATAGTAATGCATGCTGAAAAGAAAATGTGTTAGACGAATATTCAAAAGGAAAGGACGAGAATTAGAACTTAAGTCAAAAATAGTGATAGACACCCAGCTTTCTACCTAAGACGTGACCGCTGCAGCAGATGGGGTCCGATAGCGAGTCTGCCACAATGGGAAGGTAACCGCTATAACGAGTCCGCCATATTAGGATCTGTTGTAGTGAGATTGTTGTAGCGGAAGGGGTTCCATTGTAGTAGAAGTGTAACACCCCAAAAGTCCCTATGATAAATCCCTAGACCTGTAGCAGAAGCAGTAGAAAAATCTGCAAAGTCCCTCAGAATGACTCATTGTACGGGTCGTGAGATGATGTCACGAGTCATTGGGTGAGTCTTGGTTAGATTCTGAGGTATAATCTCCCATACCATGAGTCCACACCACAAGTCATGGTGAGTGGGTATGACTCATGGTCACGAGCCATGGTCCATATCTGTAGAAGAAGGCCTGGGGTGACGAGTCATAGTAGGACTTATAGGTCCCTGTAATGGGTCGTGGTTTGGAGTCGTAGGTTTGAGGATCAGGGGTGGGGAAAGGACTGCCCACTGACCATGAGTCACAGGATGAATCGTGATATGCAGGGATGAGCCATAGTGAGAACTCGTGGTTTGATCCAAAGAACCAGAGGTTTTGACAGGCCAGCCACGGAAGGAATTCATGAGTCATGATAAGGCAGTACGACTCATTACGATTAGCAATCAGGATTTTAATACGTGTTCCCAGGGGAATTTTGTAATTTCCCAAGCTCCTAATTCTTTAATGACATAATTTTTAAACCTGAAAGGAGTGTTTTAAGAGGGTTTAGCCTATCCTAATTCATTCGACTCTCATGCATGTAAGATATTGAAATTTCCTTCCAAGATCAAACTAGAATTCTCCTCAATTTCTTCTCCAATTCTCTCGAGCGTTCAAGACTAGTTTGAAAATTAGATTACCCAGGTATATAGGATCATTAATGAGGATTTATTCCACCTTCATGCCTAAATTTCCCCTCTAATTCATGAATTCAAGTTCTTATTCAAGTGTATTTATTTTTTAGGGTTTTAACCCAGTTCTACAGAATTATCTACGCTATGTTATGGGTCCAATCTCCTTATGTTCTAATGTATGATTTAAAGTCTAATAGAAGATTTTACACTCAATTAAATTTAAATTCATGTTCTCAAGCTATTAGAAATTATGCTCTATTATGTAGGTTTTAATAAAATTCAAGCCTATGATTTACGATTTCAAATATGATGAAGTAAATTATATTTTGTGATTATAATGCATGATTTCCACAAGAACCCTTCATGAATTTTTATGGTTTTTAGAATATTATGATTTTCTTAAGTATGCATGGTTTTTACAAGTATCATGTTTATGATCATGTTCGACTCATAGGCCTATTTTATGGCTAGTTCACGTATCACAAGCATATTTATGAATCTCATGATTTCAAATAATCCATGTACTTCAAGTATTTTTCATGATTATGATATGAGCACTATAATGTTTTTTGAGTAGTATTTAACACTAAGTAGATCGGGGTTCCAACGCACCTAGGTCTCAAAACTACGTGCCAACATAGCCATGATGGGGTCCTCCTCGAGAGTGTCTCCCATGCCAGTATGGGACACCCATAAGTGATATCACTCCTTTTTCATAGTCCTACCTTTGGCAAGGTACAAACACTGTCACGACCTGAACATATACCCGGATCATAGACACGGGACAAGGGACTCCGAAAGACCCCAAGTCGACCCATGGCACATGTATACAGCTATTCTCATTTAAATAAGCGGAATACTAAACATAAAACATAACAGAAACGTAACCATAGCATAACACCAGGAAGTACTAGACGTACACATAAGTTGAGTACTACAAATTGTCTGAAAGCCTCTATTACATACGATGGGTTGATGGGACAACATCCCCAACTAAACCGAATAATACTGAAACACAAGATAACATAAAATTCTGTCAAACGGTCCTTGGAACATGAGGACTCACCAATAATCTGAGAGCATAAGCTGAGATGGACTAAGGATGAGGATAAGCCTGAGATCCGGACCATGTATCATAAAATGATACATCATAGAAAGTATGTGATCAGTACGTGGAATATACCGAGGGTATGCAAGGTAAGTAAAACGGATGTTAAAAGTAAAATAAACTCATAAATTAACATAGGAGAAGGACATCATGCTTGTATCATAAACTTCGTAAGAAAACATAAGGCTCAAGACTTTCAAATTGTTCATAAATAATTCATTATAATAATCGTATGTAAACTTTATCAAAACATAAATTGAGCCAATAACATAAATATAACAATGCATAAAATATGCGAAATGGGAGGACTCATCATAACCGACACCATCATGGTAGAGCCTTTCATGATGCCCCAACTATCTCACTCAAGTGGGTAGAGCCGACCCTGACTTTCCAGGCGAGGGTCGTGCATTAGGCATGATATCACATTTTAGGGGATCATTATCAATATAATATATCATTAGAAACCCACGGTGGCACGTGGTTATGAGACACCGGCATAGTCCTTTAAACACCGAGCTGCTCGGTGCTAGACACGGCTCCCAAAAACATGCATATAGGCTCATATGTAAATCAATAACATCGTGCATAAAAATTCATTGGCTAAAATATAACATTTATCATCATTGATCCCCTTTAAAACATGTTTATCTAAAAATACAAGGCCCTTTTCATCGGCCAACATCATAATTCGATAAATCATGTAATTCGTTCATAAATCGTAAATCATTCTTCAACATGTGGGAATTACCCAATACTTTGACATACTCAATTCTTTCAAAAATATTCTCATAAACATGGGTGACTTGAAATCATGCTTTTCCATCATCAATAAACTCAAAATATTGAATATTCATCATAAATCATAACTTTCATGAACCTTCATCAATGGGCATTTTCGATTTAAAAAGCTTGAAACATAATTTTAAAGAAAATAATATAAAATCTGTCCATCGTTCATAATTCAATAATTAAAACTCTATTAAATCATACCCATAAAGAGAAATCACATTTTCATGCATTTGGGTAAAACCCCATAGAACTTGAATAGGAGAATTCATGATTTAAAATGAAATTTGGGCATGGGTGTGAAAGGATTCACCCATTCTAAACCTTACATACCTGGAAATGGACTGATTTCAATGTTCCTTGAATACCCACAAAGAAATTGATGGAATTTTGGAGAAGAAGACTTTGAATCTCCCTAAAAGCTCTTGCATGGGAATGGTTATGCATTAGGGACTTAACCCATCTTATCACACTTAGAAAAACGCAAAACAATGTAGTTTAGGGTCTAAAAGCATGGGAAAGTCGAAATTTCCCTTAATGAGATTTCCTCTGAAAACTGCTCTGGACGGACCAACGATCGATCCAACGGGTCGTTGCACGATACCACGACTCGTGGTATCGACTCGTTGGGTCCACTGCCTCACGACAACCTCAGGTTCTTCCCACGACTCGTCAAGATGAGTCGTTGCCTGAATCAACGGGTCGTTGTATCGACCGTCGTCAACTCCTTGACCAATCTGAACTTCCCTTACCACAAGCCTCACCACGACTCGTGGTGGCTTCTAACGAGTAGTGGTTTCAATCTGTTGTATGCACTGGAATTCTCAACCCACAAGTAACCACTAGAAACAATGGGTCGTCCACTAGAAAAAATAGGTCGTCACATCTCACCACGAATTGTGGGATGCCCCATGGGTTCCCCATCAGCCTAGGTTCATCCCTTCCTACGACCGGTAACAACTACTCATTGTTCCTGACAACGAGTCGTTACACCGTCCGTTGTCACCACTGCCTCCCTGAACCCCCATACCACGACTTCTTCTAACGACTCGTGGTATCAAACCACGAGTCATTGAGTCGCCCGTCCTGTGATATTTTTTCCAGTTTTTTGCACTTTTCAAATTCAACTCCGGGGTCTATTCTTAGGCCTTCCCGGGGTATTAAAATATCTCCCCCTTGGAAACATTCGTCCTTGAATGTAGGAAACAAGCAGCAAACAGAAACATACAATTTATCATATCCATATACTGATCATTTTAATAGAATTTTTCACAGAATGACTATCTCCGAATAAAACAACATAGTTGGACTGATCTCATACTTCACATACACATTCATACACATAAAACAAACTTGTACGCATGAATTGAAAATGAAAACTAGATAGAGTGATAGGGCAAAAACTGGTACCTCAAGTCGAAACTGAGCTAGTAGAGAAAAAATGTGGGTATCTAGACATCATATCCGCTTCGGCTTCCCACATAGCTCCCTCAACATGCTGATTTCTCCACAATACTTTAACTGAAGCTACTTCTTTGTTCCTTAGCTTACGGACTTGACGATCTAAGATTTTCACCGAAATTTCTTCATAGCTGAGGCTATCCTTTACACCAACGTTGTCTATCGAGACAACTAAAGCTGGATCACCCAAGCACTTTCTCAAGAGCGATACATGAAACATGGGATGAACTGAAGCTAACTCTGAAGGCAAGTCCAATTCATACACCATCTTACCAACTCTCCTTATAACCCGGGAAGGACCCACATATCGGGGACTGAGTTTCCCCATCTTTCCAAACCGCATGAATTCCTTCATGGGAGATACTTTTAGAAATACCCAATCGTCCACCTCAAACTCCAAATCTCTCCTCACATCAGCATATGATTTCTTACGACTCTGAGCGGTTTTCAACCGAGGCCTTATCAACTGAACCTTCTCCATCGCCTCGTGAACTGAATCTGGCCCTATCATAGCTGCCTCACCAACCTAAAACCATCTGATGGGAGATCTACACCTTCACCCATAAAGAGCCTCGAACGGTGCCATTTGGATACTGGAGTGATAGCTATTATTATAAGAAAACTCGATTAATGGCAAATGATCATTCCAACTACCTTTAAAATCCATGACACATGCTCTCAACATGTCCTCAAGAGTCTAGATTGTCCGTTCCACCTGGCCATCCGTTTGCGAATGGAATACGGTGTTGAGCTTAACCTGAGTCCCAAGCCCCTTTTGGAAAGACCGCCAAAATTAGGAGGTAAACTGAGTACCTCGGTCTGAAATAATAGACAAGGGCACTCCATGAACTCAAACCAACTCCTGAATATACAACTTGGCATAATCATTCGCTGAATCTGTGGTCTTGACTGGTAGGAAGTGTGCAGCCTTAGTTAACCTGTCTACCACCACTCAAATGGAGTCATAGTGTCGGCGAGTGCGAGGTAGGCCTGTAACGAAATCCATATTTATCTCCTCCCACTTCCAAGTGGGAATGAGAATATCCTTAAGTACACCTCCCGGCTTTTGATGCTCGACCTTCACTTGCTGACAGTTTGGACATTTGGCTACGAACTCTGCAATATCCCTCTTCATACCATCCCACCAATAGATTTCCTGCAAATCCTGATACATCTTCGTAGATCTTGGATGGATGGAATATCTGGTACCATGTGCCTCGTGCAATATCCAAACCCTCAAATTATCAACATCCGGGACACATAGACAACCCTGATATCGTAGAACACCATCTCCCCCTTGGGAGAAAACCTCCACCTTTTGACTCCGCACTGCTTCCTTCAGCTTTCTCAAATTTGGATCCTCATCTTGCTTAGATTTGACATCGACCACAAAAGGACGATTCTGACCCATTCTGCACAATAACATCGCCATCAGTCGAGTCGATTAATCTAACCCCCAACCTTGTAAGTTGATGGACATCTCTCACCAACTCCTTCTTTCCCTCGTCCACGTGGGACACACTCTCCATAGAGAGCCTACTCATCGCATCTGCAACTACATTAGCCTTGCCCAGATGGTAGAGGACACTCATGTCATAGTCCTTTAGTAACTCCAACCACCTACTTTGCCGAAGATTTAGATCTTTCTGTGTGAACACATATTGAAAGCTATTGTGATCCATAAATACATCCACGTGGACCCCATACAAGTAATGTCACCATATCTTCAATGCAAACACCATCGCGGCCAACTCAAGATCATGGGTCGGGTAATTATTTTCATGAACTTTCAGCTGTCTAGAGGCATATGTTATAACTTTCCCAACTGCATCAACACACATCCCATTCCGACTATCGAAGAATCACAATATACAACAATCCATCAATACCCTTGGGTAAAGTTAACACTGGTGTTGAAGTGAGTCGGGTCTTCAATTCTTGGAAGCTTTTCTCACAAGGATCCGACCATTGGAACTTTACCTTTTTCTGAGTCAACTTAGTCAAATGTTCCGCAACATATGAGAAACCCTCAACAAACCTCCGGTAATAGCTAGCTAAACCCAAGAAACTCTGAATTTCCGAAGGGTTCACCGACCTGGGCCAATTCTTAACCGCTTTAATTTTTCGCAAATCCACCTTTATGCCTTCGCTTGACACCACATGACCCAAAAATGCCACCGAATCCAACCAAAATTCACACTTACTAAACTTTGCATATAGCTGACGATCCTTGAGAGTCTGAAGCACTACTCTCAGGTGAGCGGCATGCTCCTCCTCGCTCTGTGAGTATATCAAGATGTCATCAATGAACACAATCAAGAACATGTCCAAATATGCCTTAAACACCCTGTTCATTAGATCCATAAAAGCTGCAGAGGCATTGGTTAGTCCGAAAGACATAACAACAAATTCGTAGTAACCACACCGAGTCCTGAAAGTGGTCTTCGAGATGTCACTCTCCCGAACCCTGAGATGGTGATACCCCGACCTGAGATCAATCTTGGAGAAGCACTTGGCACCATGAAGCTTGTCAAACAAATCATCGATCCTAGGTAAGGGGTACCTGTTCTTGATGGTAACCTTATTCAATTACCGATAGTCAATACACATGCAAAGGGAACCATCCTTCTTTCGAATAAATAGAACTGGTGCACCCCATGGAGATTGGCTCGGTCAAATGAAACCCTTATCCAACAGATCCTTTAACTGATCCTTCAATTTCTTTAGCTCGGTTGGAGCCATACTGTAGGGGGGAATAGAGATAGGATGTGTATCGGGTAAGATATCAAGCCGAAGTCGATTTCACTCTTAGGAGGAACACCTAGCAATTCTTTGGGAAAAATATCTGGATACTCACACACCACTACAACTGATTGAATAGTCGGGGTCTCAGACTCAACATCCCTAACCCTAAATAGATGATACATGCAACCCTTAGAAATCATCTTCCTGGCCTTAAGATAGGAGATAAATCGACCTGCTGGTACCGCCGAACTACCCTTCCACTCCAACACTGACTCACCCAAAAAATGAAATTCCACCGTACGGGTCCTACAATTAATCGAAACGTAACATGCAAACAACCAATCCATGCTAAGAATAACGTCAAAGTTAGTCATGGATAACTTTACAAGGTCTATGGAGGTAACCTTATGCAACATAGTGACCGGGCATTCTCTATATACTTGTCTAGCTATGACTGAATCACCAACAGGGGTCGAAACTGAAAACGGTTCTGACAAGGTCTTGGGACTAACTCCAAGGCTACTAGCAATGTAAGGAGTCACGAAAGACAAGGTAGCTCCCAGATCTAGCAAGGCATAAACATCAATATGAAATACATGCAACATATCGGTGACCATATCTGGCAAGGTCTCCTGCTCTTGGCGCGAGGCAAGGGCATAGAATCGATTTTGGCGATGTCCGCCACCTCCACTAGTCGATGCTCCCTGCGGAGCGGAATGGGTTGGAGCTGCTGCTGACCTGGTGGTCTATGCACGACCCCTAACATCACCCTGTCTAGCATATGGGCATGCTTGGCGCATATGCCCTGATCTACCACACTCATAGCAAACATCTGAACCGAGCTGGCACTCCCCGGCATGACTCTTGCCGCAATTCCCGCAGGCTGAAGAGGTATACTCTAACTGGGTTCCCTTCTGATCCCTCGACCCTGAAGCCCTGCTCCTCTGATCACCCCTGGGTCTGGATGGAACACTAGCTGATGATGGTGCTGGGGCTAGTGATTTCTGCTAAAACTATGGATGGTAACCACCGCCGGACCTCTGATGTGGAAACCCACGGCTATCCGTCCAAGCCCTCTTTGCCTCCCTCTCCCTCGCATGAGTCGCCTCCATCTGCTGGGCGTACAATACTATGCGAGGAAAGTCCATATCGCGGTGAAGCATGGCAGTACTGCAATCCTTGTCTAAGTAACCAGCCACACCATGAACGAATCAGTTCACCCGTGCCCTCTGATCCATCACTAACTCTGGGCATACTTTAGCAAGCAAGTGAACTCAAGTGAATACTCCAGCACTGTCATCTTTCCTTGTTTGAGGTTCACAAACTCCAATTCTTTCAACTCCCTCATCTCCCGAGGGAAGAACCTTTCGAGAAAAGCCATGTGGAACTCATCCCAGCTGATAGGGCCCGATCCCGCTGTCCTGCTATCCTTCCATTACTTGTACCAAATATGAGCGACCTCCTTTAGTTGATAAGAGGCCAAGTCCACACACTCCTCATTTGTCACCCCCATAAACTGAGTGACCTTCAAGATCCCTTCAATGAACTTGTGTGGATCCCCGTCCACCTTTGATCCCATGAACTCAAGAGGGTTCATCCTCAATAAGTCTCTAATTCGAGCTGCCGCTGCATTGCCATTCTGTGGGACCTGCACAACAGCCTGTTGGTTGACCTGAGCGGTCAAGGCCTACGCCAACATCTAAATAGTTGCCCAAAACTTATCGTGGGCAGCTGGCTCTGGTGCTTGGGGCTCCTGAACAGGTGGGGCTTGCTGATGCCCATGGTCATTGCCATCTCCGTGGCCCTCATCATTTCCATTCCTCCTTCTGTTCATTCTTCTAGGAGCCATAATTCTGCAATCGCGAATAGCACAAATTAGAAGGATGGAAAGACTTTTCATCCACGACATAGAACATGAAAGAAGGGAACATTTCCTAAAGGTCTAGTAGCCTCTTCGTCATAGGTGTGGCGCGATTCACAACCATGAATAAGACTCGACTTAACATGACTTTCAAACACCCTAGGACACTCCAAACCTATTGCTCTGAGACCAAGTTTGTCACGACGCAAACATATACCCGAATCGTAGACAAGGGACAAGGGACCCCCGAGAGACCCCAAGTTGACTTATTGCACATGCATATAGTTATTCTCATTTAAATAAGTGGAATACTAAACATAAAATGTAACAGAAACGTAACCATAGCATAACACTAGGAAGTACTAAACGTACACATAAGTTGAGTACTACAAATTATCTGAAAGCCTCTACTACATACGATGGGTTTATGGGACAACATCCCCAACTAACCCGAACAATACTGAAACACAAGATAACATAAAAGTTTGTCAAACAGTCCTTAGAATATGAGGACTCACCAATAATCTGAGAGCATAAGCTGAGATGGACTAAGGATGAAGATGAGCCTGAGATCCAGACCCTGTATAATGAAATGATACAGCATAGGAAGTATGCGGTCAGTATGTGGAATGTACCAAGTATGCAAGGTAAGTAAAAAGGACGTTAAAAGTAAAATAAACTCATAAATAAACATAGGAGAAGGATATCATGCTTGTATTATAAACTTCATAAGAAAATATAAGGCTCAAGACTTTCAAATCATTCATAAATCATTCATTATCATAATCGTATGTAAACTTTATCAAAACATAACTTGAGCCAATAATATAAATATAACAATGCATAAAATATGCGGAACAATGGGAGAACTCATCATAACCGACACCATCATGGTAGAGCCTTTCATGATACCCCAACTATCTTACTCAAGTAGACAGAGCTGACCCTGGCTTTCCAGGAGAGGGTCGTGCATTTGGCATGATATCACATTTGAGGGAATCATTATTAATAAAATATATCATTAGAAACCCATGGTGGCACGTGGTTATGAGACACCGGTGTAGTACTTTGAATGTCGGGCTGCTCGGTGCTAGACACGGCTCCCAAAAACATGCATATAGGCTCATATGTAAATCAATACCATCGTGCATTAAAATTCATTAGTTAAAATATAACATTTATCATCATTGATACCCTTTAAAACATGCTTAGCCCAGGAACAAAGGCCCTTTTCATCGGCCAACATCATAATTCGATAAATCATGTAATTCGTTTATAAATCATAAATCATTCTTCAACATGTGGGCATTGCCCAATACTTTGACATACTCAATTCTTTCAAAAATATTCTCATAAACATGGGTAACTTGAAATCATGCTTTTCAATCATCAATAAATTCAAAATATTGAATATTCATCATAAATCATAACTTTCATGAACCTTCATCAATGGGCATTTCAGATTTAAAAAGCTTGAAACATGATTTTTAAGAAAACAATATAAAACTTGCTCATCATTCATATTTCAATAATTAAAACTCAATTAAATCATACCCATAAAGAGAAATCACATTTTCATGCATTTTGGTAAAACCCCATAGAACTTGAATAGGAGAATTCATGATTTAAAATGAAATTTGGGCATGGGTGTGAAAGGATTCACCCATTCTAAACCCTACATACCTGGAAATGGACTGATTTTAGTGTTCCTTGAATACCCACAAAGAAGTTGTGGAATTTTGGAGAAGAAGAACTTGAATCTCCCTAAAACCCCTCTAAAAGCTCTTGCATGGGAATGGCTATGCATTAGGGACTTAATCCATCTTATCACACTCAGAAAATCACAAAACAATGTCATTTAGGGTCTCAAAGCATGGGAAAGTCGAAATTGCCCTTAACAAAATTTCCTTTAAAAACTGCTCCGGACGGACCAACGACCGATCCAACAGATCATTGCATGATACCACAACTCGTGGTATCGAGTCGTTGGGTCCACTGCCTCACGACAACCTCAGGTTCTTCCCACAACTCGTCAAGATGAGTCGTTGGATCGACCGTCATCAACTCCTTGACCAATCTGAACTTCCCTTACCACGAGCCTCACAACAACTCGTGGTGGCTTCCAACGAGTCGTGGTCTCAATCCGTTGTATGCACTGGAATTCTCAACCCACAAGTAATGACTAGAAACAACGGGTCATCACATCTCAGCACGTATCGTGGGATGCCCTATGGGTTCCCCATCAACCTAATTTCAGCCCTTCCTACGACCGGTAACAACGACTCGTTGTTCCTGACAATGAGTCATTACCCCGTCTGTTGTCACCACTGCTTCCCTTAACCCCCATACCACGAATGCTTTCAACAACTCGCGGTATCCAACCACGAGTCGTTGAGTCGCCCGTCCTGTGATATTTTTTCCAGTTTTCTGCACTTTTCAAATTCAACTCCCGGGTCTATTCTTAGGCCTTCTCGGGGTATTACATACACCCTCCCGACTAGGATTTTATAGGTCAGACTCCATGTATGCTCATGTGGGGTATGTCAGTTATAAGGATCTCCTATTTTTCCTTAGTTTCTATATATAAATATGTTCATGCTTTATGACTTTATGACCTATGGTGTTCTAGTTTATGATTAATATCCTACATTTTTACTATTTTACTCTCATGATTTATCTTGACATTCATGCATGGTTTCTTGCTAACGTTTTACTAAATATGTTTTTACTTACCTTGCATACTCAATACATTTCAAGTACTGACCGTATACTCTATGTTATATCATTTTATGATATAGGTTCGGGTGCTCTAACTCAGTCTCATCAATAGCTCGCTTCCATCTCATCCCAGTTCAGCCCTGCTTTGGATAAGTCCTCATCATCTGAGGATATTTATTGGTTCAGTTTTATTTTATTAGTTTTGTTCATAGGACGACCCGTTGTGAGGAACAATGGGAAGAAGTGTTAAAAATATCTAATCAATGTAACAGAAGGAAACCACGACTCATTGGAAGGAGGAATGAGTCATGGTGTGGCTCGTGGGAAGGCCTGGTACGGATCTTGAAGGGGGAAGCAACTAATGACTTAGCGACTCATTGTCTAAAAGGACAACTCATCCTGTCGAGTCGTGGGATTGAACCTGAGGAAGTAAAGTTGGGTAGTGGATTTAACGAACAAATACAATGAGTCGTTGTATCGAGGAACGACTCATTGGACCGTTCGTGGTTTCAGCTAGTGCAGAAATTTTTGGAATTTTATTAAGGGAATTTTAATCATTCCTAAGTCCTAGGGGTCTAAACTACGTCATTTTTAAGGCTCGAAGTGCAGTGTATTAAAAAGGGTGTATTTATATAGGTATAATAG